>BTPG01000005.1:165511957-165769457 GCA_036245525.1 Semisulcospira habei | reverse complement strand
GTGTAAGATTTTCTTTTTTCAATGCACAACTTTAACCCTTTTCATCCTGATACACCCATTGCTTGAAATATATTTGACCATGATAGTTTATGAGGCGCCAAGCTATTCTGGCACCACCCTTAAGCTAAAATGGTTGATCTGTCTCCTAATCTGTAATAGAGCCTTTACAGGACAATGAGCCAGTTTTAAAAAAGAAAATCAGCTCTGGATGTAATGGGTTAAGAGTCATTAAATTTACTCTTTCGAGTTGTACTGTATTTGAGACATGTTAATTGCTCAGTCATGAGTGCTTATGAGCAGTAATACTGAAGCTTAAATTGACTCCCTCACTGCTGAGAAGAAGTGAACACCACCCGATTACAAGAGGCCTAGATCCTCATGAGCCCCCGAAGTTGCGGGGGCTCATGAGGATCTATGCCTCTTGCTAAAACCACTTTGCATCCATACATGTTGACGGCTGCAGACATTTCACGTTGAATTTTTCAAACTGACGCAATCTGCGTCAACTGGCAGTGAAGGGGTTACTCACCGCTTGAACACCACGCTTGAGAAGTTCAAACGTAGTGCCGCATCCGTTCGGCGTCTGGAAGGACGACAATTAGATAATAAAGCATCACCTGTAAACTAGTAATGGCCAAACACCTGGGTTATCAGTGTGGCTCCACACTGCGGCAGAGATTCGCAAGATAGGCGCAGGAGTTTGCTAGCGTGCGCGCAGGTAAAAGAATGACAAATGGAAGCATACGCTAGGTGCCTGCCGCTGGAAGCAAAAATTTCTCCAGATCTTATCCTACTCATACCTTTGGTGTTTTGCGTCGACTCACAACACGGTTCGTTTAAACTTCACAGCCAACAGCTTCAACAACAACGACATGCTCCGTTCAAGGTGGTTAGGTGTGGCGAATCAGTTCAAGCAAATGAGGCATGTATTCTCATGAGTCCCTGCAGTCGCAGGAGCTCATGAGAATCTACGCCTCTTGCCGGTTGAAGGGTAGGTTTAAGGTGTTAGGTCGTGAACGGTTTTGTGTCGAAGTTTGTGGGATCTGGCGAGGGATGCCCTCAACACGTGTAAAAACAATGCGGCATTCTAAACAGTTCATAAACGCCAGATAATTGTAGGTTGTGTGCCAGGACGTGTTGTGTAAGTGTGAGTGTGAGTGTGAATGTGAGTGTGAATGTGTGTGTGTGTTCGCGCGTGCGCGCGCGTGTGTGTGTGTGTTAACCCTTTTAGCGCCAACACCCTACAGCAGGACATTGATTGACCATGATAATTCAAGGTTAGTGCCAGATTAGCTTGGCGCCTTCAGGCGCCAAGCTAATCTGGCACTACCCTTGAATTATCATGATCAATCCACCTCCTGCAAGTGGTATATAGTGGTTAAATAATACTTCAGAAATTCGGGAAATGCGCCCATGGCGCTAAAAGGTTAAGTAAGAGAGAGAGAGCGAGAGAGGTGGGGGTGGGGTGAATCGTTCTGTGTACATTAAATACAACTTTACAGGAAATGCTAATGTTGTTTTATGTGAAATGAAGAGCAGATAACAAAAATTCATTCTTATCTAACTGATATTCCGGACTTCCGTGTCTTGAAATGTGTGTCTCTGCGAAAGCATGCATAAAAATAATTGTATTAGAACAAATCCTGAACGTAGATATATGCAAGCAAATACGCAGTGGACAAATAGCTCTGGGGCAGACGTCGGCCGCAGTTAGCCTGCGCACAGCCGTGCGTGGACACAGATCTTATCCCTCCTCTGGAGGACCTGCGGGAAGATTCCCCTTGTGCAAGCGGAGGAACGACAAAACAAACGATTGAAGAGACGAAAGAATGAGCAAACGAATGAAGGGATGAATTAAGGATGTAAATGAACGAACGAGTGAAGAACTACATGAACGAATAAACGTACAAAGGAGCCAACGAACCAACGAACAATCAATTCACTTAAGTAACTGAATCAGACATGTCCCTTGAGCTATTATTGTCAATTCACCCCCGGCGAGCCATTCGCTTCTGGATGGCCTACGGGAAAAGCTGTCCTGACACATAGCAAAGTATAAAACGCCGAAACAGGAAAAAAAAAAAAAAAAAAAAAAAAAACTGAAAATGAAAAACGGAGAGGGTGAAAGAACTCGATCGAAAAGAGAAAAAGAGTATTTTCAATTACAAAAATCGTCAACCCGGTAAGCGAAATATCTTGGGCCGAAGTGGGCAGCTTTGGCCCGCGCACATTTTGTGCGCGGGCCAAAAGCTGCCCACGCCGCCCCGAGCACCCTTAGCTTATCGAAGAAGTGTCTCCACTTGAGACACCAAGAACACAACAAAGAACGCGAAAATTACCCTCAGTTTCTTTCAATTGATTCCTTGGGGCTTTGAAGCTGCTGTTTCCCTTGATTAGAACCAATTTTAATGTCTGTGGAAATACTTGTTTTAGCCCTTTGAGTGCCGAGAAAACTCCAACACCACCCAACTACAAGAGGTGTAGATCCTCATGAGCCCCCGCAGTTTCGCGGGCTCATGAGGATCTATGCCTCTTGCTGATTATATTTGAATAAATGTTCCTGGGAAAGTTAGGGTTTTTGGTGTTGGATTAACTCATTCTACCCCAACACCGAAATCCCCAAATGTTGCCGTTGTCCTCTGAAGACTGCACTTTAGTGCAGGACACAGATCGACCATGATAGTTCAAGGGTGATGCCAGGCATTACCCTTCAACTATCATGGTCGATCCTTATCTTGCTGTGGTGTGTCTGGGGTAGAATGAGTTAAAGAAGAGTGCAGAAACACAGTCTGCGTCATGTGGCACTGAATGGGTTAAGTTTTTATAGTCTTCTCTTCTTTGTCCGATGATGATTTTTTTTCAGTTCTATTTTAATAGGAAAGAAATTTCTAGAAAAATCAAAATGTAATGGTGTAACAAAACGTTCTGTGCTTTTATGTCAAAACTTGGATCAGTGGAACAGACGAAAATAACACGGTGAGAATAAAAACAAAAACAAAAACGAACCTAACAAACCAAAACGCTAATTCCTATTAACCACACAAAAATCAAACAGCGTAAATAAAAATATTAAAGGAAGATTAGAGGTTCTACGGAGTCTGGAAACATCTACACCAGAAGTTAGAACAACACAAATGATCGACAGGAACACACACACACACACACACACACACACACACACACACACACACACATACACACACACACATACACACACACCACAGACACACGCACATACACACACACACACACACACACACGCGCGCGCACACACACAAGCACGCACGCACGCATACACACACACACAAACACACATGCGCGCACGCACGCGCGCACGCACGCACACAAGCACATTTCCAAACACTCAAATGGGCTCAGAACAACTTTCCTGTCTCGGAAGCCGTGCTAATGGAATAAATAAGCAGGAAGGAGTGCAGGATATATTTTTTCACGAAATCATTTCTCAAATCCATGCGGCATAGATACTCATGAGCCGATCGCAGGGGCTCTTGAGTATCTATGCCTCTTGCAAATAGTTATCAACGTCCTTTTCTCGAACCGAGGAAGTCATTGGGGTTAGAGACTCGCCGTAAGAAAATCACCATCAGATTGATTTCAACATGGACGTGGAAAAACGACGCAATTTTTCTGTAATCTTCAAGCCAATGTCGCTGTCACGCGCATGAAAATACAGTCCAGGAACGATGACAACCTCACCACTCGACTGTGAGAAATCATACAACTTCGTGAAGCCGGATCGTTAAGAACAACTTCCTGCTTAAAGCGACTTTCATCAGGCAAAAAATGATGAAGTTCGAAATATCTCCCTTATAAGTGTGGTTGATGTCCTCTACTAATACGAAAAACGACTAACCTGATTTAACGTTTCTTTAATTTTAAAGTTTGTTTGTCATAAAATGAAAGACTTTTCTGCACCTCTTCTCATTTGCTACGTCAGAGAGTGCCCCGTTAGGCGTAGGGCAGTGCAGTTCTCAGTAAGTAAAAGACCATCGGTCTCACGTCGGCAGAAGTCGGCCCGTGTACAACCGACGGCCGACGTGGGACCGATGTCCTATGCGTACTCGGCTGCAACAACTCTGTCGTGTGTGCCTGCTCACATGGCTTGTAAAAAGATGGATAGGGAACGCTTAGGTAAGGCAGGACAAGCATTGAGAACCAGCGTGTTTGCGAATGTTAGCGAATTTTAGCACTGAATGAATTTCATGGGCAACTTTACTGCCAGAGCACGCATATTTTGTTTCTCTAAGCCACAACCGTGCAAGGAACACGGACACAAAATGGTCTCAACAAGAGACATAGATCCTCATGAGCCCCCGCAGTTGCGGGGGCTCATGAGGATCTATGTCTCTTCAAGCTGTATCGCGTTCACTTTTGTCAGCAATGAAGAGGTAGGGCAGGACAAATATTGAGAACACAACGTAATGAATGAACTGTCTGGAGGCGGCAGGTTCAAAGCCTCTGATCTAGATTTGTGAATCACACGAGCCCTGACTTTCGTTCTGTGAAATTTCGAGAGAAAGTGAGATTGTTCATCAAGCAGCTGGCTTGACATAAGTGATTTTTCATTGGCACTGATGCACACCCATCTTTTTCGGTTATTTCTTCTTTCTTAATTTGGTTTTCAGGGGAAGGTAACGAAAAGAACTGGCTATGACAACAACAACAACAGCAACATCAACATCTACAACAGCAACAAGAACAACAACAAGAAGGAATTTGTACTGTAAACAGAAGCTCGTGTTCTGTCATTTTTCAAATTAAATTATCTATACCTAATACAATAGTGCTAATTAACCATCTCAGTCGTGCTTGCAGTCACCGCTGGCTGTGTGCAAAGACGGTTAAGACTGTTTTTAGCATGAAACAGACTTTTGCAGGGGAAAAGCATTTTGCTCTACAGTTCATAACTTACAGGAGTATTGTGAGCTGAGGCTGCTCCGAACTCTATTGGTCAAAATAAAATAAAATAAAATAAAATAAAATAAAATAAAATAAAATAAAATAAGCACAATGAACATCATGCCATAGGTGAAGCAGATGTGACATCATTCGTGTCATCGGAAACACTGAAGTGTTTCCGATGACACGAATATGTCGCATTTCTTTTGCTCGTCGGTATATGTACAACATACATACTACGGGAAATCACTCAGAGCTGGACAAACAGTCAAACTGTCAACAGACACTTCATTATGGCATCAACTCGCCAGCCCACGCCAAATAATAAACATAAAGTACAATATGCTTTCAGTGATTTCACTTAGTGCCTACATCTAGGCCTATAAATAAAACCAACAACTATGGTTTTCTTCAATTATTTTTATTTTAAAAAAGACATTATTTTTTATAGTAAATTTACACAAAACAAAGTTTTGGATGTCATTGTTGATACTGAACGACTGACTTCTTATAAAACCAAACCGTGCGACTTGTTGCACCCTACAGTTGTAATATTATTTTCTCTGCTTGGCCAGTAGTATAGATGTTTGATCTTTGACCACCGTCGGCACAATTCTCTCCCATGTTGGAAGATCATTATTTCTGCTTACTCCTACATCAATCAACAATCAGTAGTAGTGAAGTAGTAGTACTTCAAATTGTAAAGAAATGTCACTCAAAGAAAGAAACACACTTAGAACAAGTACAACACAACTGCGAGTTTCTTCCTTTGTTTGAAATTTCTTTGCGTTTTACGCGCCTCACGGCAGTCTCATTTTGAGGCCTGGATTATATGAATTACAGGTCACACACATAAGGTACCCATCACACGTGATCTCAAGGGTGGTCTAGTCGTGTACAAGGCAGCGAAGACTGGTAAATTAGCAAGTATTCACGTGCTGTTTTGCTCAGGACTAGTCAGGTGCAGACCTCGATAGAGCTCAACTAAAAGCCACTAAAAAGCCTGGACGGCGCGTCAAAACCACTTAAAACATGCCAATAAATTTGTCTGATTACTTACGCCTCAAGTCCATCATCCAGCCAAATCCATCTTCAAGAGACATAGATTCTCATGAGCCCCTGCGTCCGCAGGGGCTCATGAGAATCTATGTCTCTTGCTTTTTCGGTAACGGGCGCATTTACATCTCTGTTCCTCATATTGTTCACGTCTGTGACTGCATCACCTCTTGTCTGCTTCTGATTACATAGTGTTAAGAAGCTGTCCGTACCTGGCAGGGGTATTCTTACACTGAATACCTTGACGAGAAATAGCCAGCACTTATTTGATTATTTGGTGGCCATAGCCGTCCCAAAACGCCCATTATTATGACTTGGCAATGAATGCTGATTGATTAATCTCTGACATCTGCATTGGGTTACAACGGCTTAAATACTCAGACGCACACTTTTTTGTTGTTGCAGTGGCTATATAATAATTCCGCAGTCATGCTCATCGGCACGAAGCGGTTGTTTTTTGGGTTTTTTATTGGTCGACGGCGACTGGATAGGGAGTGGGTACTCTCCGCTAGCGGGTGGTAACGGTGGTCCAGAATAGATTAATCGCGCCAAGCTATTGGGGCACCATCTTAGAGCTGGCACAGCTTATCCGTTTTCGGCTGTGGGAACATATAAGAGTGCATGTATTAATATGTGTGCTTGTTCCAAGGCATATCAGACCAGAACACAAGGCTAAACGTGAACAAGACTTTCCGCTCAAAGTCGAGGGTTGCTCAGCTTTTAACCGTCTATGATGACCGGCTGCCATGATCGCTGTCGTCACTAGTATTGCTTTGCGCATGCGCGGTCACGGAGAAGAGTGGGATGGCGTTTGCGGGCTTGTACTGTCGATGGTCGTCCATTACCAAATTGGTGGCTTCAGGCCTGGCCAAATAAAACCGGATGATGGATCGACCAGGATAGTTCAAGGCAGTGTCTGATTAGCTAGGCGCCTGGAAAGGCGCCTAGCTAATCTGGCACTGCCCTTGTACTATCCTGGTCAATCCATCTTCCTGGCTATCGTAAAGACAAAGCCGGCTAAATGTGCACTGGCCATAAATGATTTTAGTCGATCCATCTACCACTAGGCTTGGGCACCGACTTAAGTAGGCACTACCATTGTACTGTTGCTGCTCTGTCGTCAGAGAAGGCCTCGGTGCGAGTTTGGAAAACTCAGTTTTGCACAGTACTGAAAAGCATTAACAAATTAGTTGTCCCAGTACAGCGTTGGTCCTCGACTCCGGTGACTGTCTTGTTCTTCTGCTGGTAGGATCAGTTCTTGTTGGTCTTAATGGTGTTAAGTCTTTAACACTCAGCCAGCCAGGAGCTAAGGTCGAACCTCGATATCCGACTGAAGCAGTCCTCCGAAGACAACGTGAAGTTCAGGAATGAGATCAACCAAAATAGTTCCGAAGGCCGGAGTGGTGCCAAGCTATTCTGGCACTACCCTTTAACGATCCTGGTCAACCCATATAATTATTGTTGTAGTGTGCTAAGGTTGCGTGGTTTAACCTCTTCGCTGCCAGTTGACGCAGATCGAGTTTCTGAGTGAATCTTTGTTAGTTATGTGCCTAGGGGCCCCAGCCGCTCAAGGAACATGAATACAAACCGGTGTCAGCAAGAAGCATAAATTGCGGGGTCTCATCATGCGCTGTGTCTCTAGCATTTTGGTCGTGTTTACTTTTTCTTGGCAGTCAACGGATTAACGCTGTGTTCAGCGGGCGTGGTTTTGGCGAAGTGGCCAGCAGGACTTTGAACTGAATGATGAAAACAGGAGTAGAAAGTTCTCTGGACCAAAAGCTTCTTTTCAATGATCTTTATATATATATATATATATATAGTAAGAATAAGGATAAGAGTATTTTATTATCTCGAAAAGAGAAATTCGGTTGTGGTACATTTATAACAAATAGTACAAACAAGACATGAAAACATTATAACATAATTATGAACATTTTCTCCCTGCACTTGCACAGCTACAAATTCCAAATGGACATAAGTAAACACTGCAAAATCTTTACACATAACTCTTATACATCTCACACATAAACATCTTTTATGGACTGAACTGAACGGCACTTATACATTCACACCCACCTCTACACATGCATACATAATACGCGTGTTTCAACCTAATCCTAACCCTCACTACTTATTATACAAACGTCTCAATACATTATTACACATTATTACACAAGCTGCGTAATTAAAATCTACCTTAGTAAAATAATCAGTGGGTAAACACTCAGTAACAACAATCCCAATATGTCCATGTTCACCACCAAATAAAACACAATATAATCACTTCTCTAAAATCAACATGCTACATTCCTACTGATTGCACAGGTAAAGTAGGATAGGGGAGGAGTTAGGTTTGGGTATGCGTGGATGTACCTACAGATTGCTTAGAGAGATGGATTTGGGGATGAAACTGTGCTGTAGTCTGAGTGTCCTAAATTTGTGCGTGCGGAGTCTGCGGCCAGAGGGGAGGAGTTCATAGAGGTGGGCAAGGACATGGGATCTGTCTGAAGCTATCCGCCTACCCTTTCTCACCACACGCTGTTCATACAGGGACTTCACACTGGCTTGCTTACTGCCAGTCACTTTGCTGCAAATGTTTACCATTCGTGCCAGGATGTTCTTGTTCTTCACACTCAGACCTCCATACCAGCACACAGAACCGAAAGTGACGACAGACTCAATAAAAGAACAGTAGAAAGTTTGAAGGACAGAGGGGTTCACATTCAGCTTCCTGAGTTTCTGGAGGCAGTAGATGCGTGACTGACATTTCTTGTGTATGAGGGTGGTGTTTGCGTTAAAGGACAACTTATCATGTATAACTGTTCCAAGATACTTATACTCAGTCACACGCTCAACAGACACATCATCAATCATCAGAACAGGGACAGGGGCAGGTTTTCTTCGAAAGTCTATTAGTAGTTCCTTGGTCTTACTCACATTTAGGTCTAGAAAATTATCTTTACACCAAACACTAAAACGTTCTACTTCTGCAAAGTAAGTCGCATCACTATTGGAGAGATCTTCTAAGGCAGTGTCATCCGAGTATTTTATAAGAAGGGTAGAGTCAGTGCCCCTACAATCGTTAGTGTAGAGTGTGAACAGCACAGGGGAGAGAACTGTACCTTGAGGGGCGCCTATGGAAGTGGACCTGAGGGATGAGAGAGCTGTTTGAAAGCGAACTGACTGGGTCCTATTTACAAGGAAGTTGACAATCCATAGGATAAGCCTTGGAGTTACATTGTAATAGAGACGTTTTTGAGCTATGAGATAGGGTTGTATAGTGTTGAAGGCCGAAGAAAAGTCTATAAAAAGAATGCGTACAAAAGAGCCAGTTTTTTTTTTAATGTGTGTATGCATGGTGCAGGAGTGTGAGTGTGGCGTCGTCTGTACGTCTGTTTTGCTTGTATGCAAACTGGAAAGGATCTTGATAGGGCTTGACCTGATCGAGCAGTCTATAAAGGACAACACGCTCAAAGCACTTCACTACTACAGAGGTGAGAGCTACAGGGCGATAGTCGTTGAGTGACTTGGGCTTGTTGTTCTTGGGAACAGGGCAGACTGTAGATGTTTTCCAGAGCCTAGGTACAGTGCAATCCTTCAGAGACCAGCTAAACAAACGGCTATAAACAACAGACAACTGACTGACACAAAATCTCAAAACTCTACCACAAATATTATCAGGGCCTACTGCTTTCTTAACATTCAGTTTACTAAAAAGCTTCTCAACATCCTTGCCATGGATCTCAAAGTCTTCATCAACATTGCCTGCCACATTTACTTTAAGCTGTGAAATCATGCTATCTAAGTCATCCTTCAGATCATTTTTCTCAAATCTACAAATAGAACGCATTACGTTTTTTCAGAAAATTCAGTTTGTTCTTTCATTGGCATGCTACTGCTACTGAATTTTGATTTAACGTGTCTTTCACTGTCTTAGATGGAATAATCATATCTTTACAGAAATTCACATAGTCAGAAGTTACTTCAGTAGCTTCGTCTACACTAACACTAGAATCAAGAAACACGTCCCAATCTGTACACTCAAAACGCCCCTGCAACTGTTCTACACTATCCTTAGACCACACCTTAACTATATATATATATATTACTTTTAACACAGGCATCGCCCAAAGCCAAAAAATGCACTCAATCAGATTAGCTCGAAGGGACGTAATTTTTCATTCACTTCTGAGAATGCTGTGCTAATGCCATGGAATTTCAGGCTGGTAAGCTTGCATTGTGTCATCAGGACATCAGCTGCCCTTTTTGTGTCTGCATCGCTCACTAGTTCTAGATATATATATTCTTTACTTATAACCAAGGTTGTCACCCAAAGCCAAAAAATTCACTTTTTTTTTTTTGGCTTTGGGTGACGCCTTTGTTATAAGTAAAGAATAATTGCACCACAAAATTGCCTAGGTGTTGTCTTTTCAAAATTAGTCTGTCTTCTTCCACTGCAACACCTCATAAAGCTTTAGGGATGCAATCCGCGCTGTGCTAGTGATGCTACCAGTAAAGTTTGGAGGCGGCTTTTTGTACATGCGTTGTGTTTGCAATTTCAGGTTACGCCGAATGCCTACCTGAAGAGCCCCCCCTTGGGGGCGAAACCGGTCGTAGGCAGCAAAAACAAAAATCTATCGAGCAGGTCCAAGATCTGTTTAGGAATATTCATGCACTAGCCTCCCCTCTCGGGGGGAGGACTGGGTATTCTCCAGCAGATTGTGGGGCGCCTGGAGGTAGTCTCTATTGCTATATTTAGTAGGTGTTCAGTGGAAGGCTCAAAATAATAGGTATATATATATAGGATGCGTCTCATTTGAACGCGAATTGATAAACTGCGGACATGATTAATTTAGTTGGTCAACAAAATATAGTTTCATTTCTCTCTGTTAATGTCTTTTATTCAAACTGTCTCTTTAAATATAGTTAGAGAAATCTCACCTTTGGGTGTCTACGTGCCACATTCATCTGCGAGGAGCTGGGTGGCTCGGTGGTAGAGCGTTCGACTCTCATCTGAAAGATCGCAGGTTCGAATCCACCTGAGGTCAAAATTTGTTCAGACCCTGGTCGGTGCCCTGTCTTTGAAATCGACTTTGTGGTGGACAAAAGACGCTAAGCCCTAAACGTTTAAAGTTTCCACATTCGTCTGCGAAGAACGTAACACCAAATTATATGTAGGTTTTTGTGTGTTTACTACCGATCTTGGGGTGTAGGGGGTTCTGGATAGAGGTAGTACCTTTGCTGTTCGGCAGCTGCGTCCTACATAGGACGGACGGGCATCACTAGTCCTCATCCATCTCCTTAATCTCTCACATGCTGGCTCCAAGCGCCACACCCTGGCAAACCACCTCAGCTGGTGGGCTAAACCACGTGAGGGGGTGGTGTTCACATTGCACCACTAGGCGGATGAGCTGTTTCTGACAGCCAACGGCTAGAAGACGGAGGAGATCAGGCTGGATCCAACGGCCAAATGTGGGGGGAGTAAGCCCTTCAAATCAGAAGTGGAGCCCCGAAGGCAGACAGCTGCCTGTATTCACGCACTGTTCTGGCAGCTCCTGCAGCCAAACTGGTGCCAAACGTACTGCTTTGCATTCCTTTGGACTACATCAGCGAGGCCGAGAGGGGGATCTTGACGACTGGGCATCCCAGGATCTCCACACACTTCGCCCAGGCTTGCGCCCTGGAGAGGTCACTCCAGTGACTGACCCAGCAAGCGCATATACTCCATTGTCTTCCGAGACAGGATGCCAAACAACCGACATCAAATCATAATTGAACTTCTGTTAACCTTGTTAATCCATTTAGCCCAACGGCCTACAGCAGAAGATGGATCGACCACTATAATTCAAGGGTAGTGCCAGATAAGCTTGGCGCCGTCAGGCGCCAAGCTTATCAGACACTACCCTTGAATTATCGTGGTCGAACCATCTGTCTTGCAACATAGTCATTAGATAGTGCCTCCAAACTTTGTGAAATGTGTCCGTGGGGTTAAATGGATTAAATAGAAGCAGAGAAGATCCACAACTGTAACACTTCTCATTGCCGCTGTATTGCATATCTACTGACGTTTCCGCTAAATCCGAGACGCTATAATTATGCTAGGTGCCTTCCTGACCATGACTATAATTTTGGGTCATTTCTCCAATCTAGAAATCGAACAAGACACCCCTTGCTGCTCTGCGGGATATAGCGATAGATATTCTGTGTTCAGACAGCGGCCGTCTAGACACTCAAATGAATAAACAATCGTATCCATAACTCCTAATAACACCCTCAACTAGAGCCGACATTGGCCAGCAAGAGGGATAGATTCTTATGAGCCCCATGCGCCTGCAGGAGCACACGCGAATCTATACCTCTTACACATGAGTGGCGATTTAGGAGATACAGCAAAAATGACATTCTAGACAGAGATGGAGAGGGTCTTACGACTTTGGGGGATTATGTGATACTAAGTGTAGAGATAATTCTATTCCGTAAGATGGGAGAGCGGTTGGGCCAAATCGTTTGTGTCTGGTCAAGGTCTTTTTTGCAAATCGTGAAAAATTATTAGTATTATTTTTTTTTATTGAGTCTGAACCGCAATATTACTACAAATAAATAATATGACAGATAATGTACACGAGCCTTTACTGTAAACTGAGACAAAACCCCCAAAAATGTGTGCGCGCTGTGGTAACCCGGATTTGTTCCTCGGTGTAAGAATGCTAACCCCTTCCCTGCCAAGGAAAGAGAACGAAATCAAGATGCAAGAGACATAGATCCTCATGAGCCCCCGCAATTGCGGGGCTCATGAGGATCTGTGCCTCTTGTTGACACCGCTTTGTATCCAAGGTTTTTGGATACTTGGGATTCCTTGGCGTTGAAGTTGCAAAGATTACAGAAGATAATCTGCGTGAGGGGGTTAATAGGAACTATTCCATACCAGTAGGAGGCGTAGATTCTTTACAAAAAATCATGCAGCTGCAGGGGCTTATGAGAATCCGCGTTTGTCGTAGACCTGACGAGATAGTACCAGTGTAAGGAAACTGACACCCCGACCTTATGTCAAACATGTTTCCCAGTCCTCCTCTTTTGTTTTGGCTCCCAAGAAATATCCGTCTGACTCGGTTCCAGACTTTCAAAGGAACCCTGAGCTGGCTTTCCCGCTGTTTATCTTGATGGCTCTACCTGCTCCAGGTATCGTTTCTTTGTTTTGGAACGCCTCACTTACCGGCGTCGGTCGGCATACCACACACTTTTCGTGTCAGCAGCAGGTATACTGCATGGTAATGTTTGGCGGTTAACACATACACACACAAATCTCAGCACATAACGACGCACCAAGCAATTCATTGAATATTCCGGTCTTAACTCATTCTACCCCAGACACACCACAGCAAGATAAGGATCGACCATGATAGTTCAAGGGTGATGCCAGAATAGCTTGGCGCCTATGGGCGCCAAGCTATTCTGGCATCACCCTTGAACTATCATGGTCGATCTGTGTCCCGCACTAGAGTGCAGTCTTCAGAGGACAAAGGCAAAATTTAAGGATTTCGGCGTTGGGGTAGAATGAGTTAAGCCTTCTCACAAAACGCGCAACATCGTTGCCCATCTGCAAGAGACATAAATCCTCATGAGCCCCCGCAGTCGCGCGGGCTCATGAGGATTTATGTCTCTTGCTAGCCCTTTCTTCCCTGTGCCATGTGTGTTCTTCACGCGAATGTCGGTCAGCGTGCGGTGGTTTCAGACGCGTCCGCGTCCACTGGCAGTGAAGGGGTTAATTGTGGATATATATATATATATATATATATATATATATATATATATATATATATATATATATATATATATATATATATATTATATATATATATATATATATATATATATATATATATATATATATGTCTGCCGCTACTACCTACAGGTATCTGAGACAGCTTGCGTCAGGGTCCAGAGTCGTCATGAATGTCCTTGGGAGCATCGGCGTGTGTACTGACGTGACCAAAAAATGCGATTTATTTTTCCTCATCAGTATATAATCACAAACCAATGGATTCTGTGCATCAGTGCGCTCTGCGTGCGTTCAAGAAACTGACATTGTCGGAGACCAATAGACAATTTCAAGAAACCAGAAGTGTGCCAAAAGTGCTCTTGTTTCGACGAAATGTATTAAACGCCTGGACAAGCATGCGATATCGCATGTTTGTCCGGGGTTTTTAATCCACTGTTTTCGCCGAAACACGTGCAATTTTGATCTACTTCTGAGATTCCAACAACCTTTCCTGTTGTCCAAGTTCTTTGAAGGCAAAACTTTCTCTTCTCCGCTTTGGAGTTTGGACAAGAATCAACATAGTTATGGAATAAATTGCTTTCTCGCTGGTAAACGTCGCACTCTATTCAAGTTGCAGGAATTTTCTGACGGTTTTCACAATCGGCAGTTGCCTCATTTCTGTTCCCGCATTTCTGTTCGGTTTCAGCCTTACAACGACCATCAATAACGCAATTCTGGCAAACAAAGTGCCAAGAAAGTCAAACCATGACAGTCCTAAAATTAAGCGCTAATGTCTCTCTTCGTCTCAGGATATAAACGAGGACAGAACTCTGCCAGCAAGAAGCAAAGATTCTCAGGAGCCCTTGCGAATGCAGGGGCTCCTGAGAATCTGTGCCTCTTGCAGATGGAATGGGAAGAAAAGTCATACCACCATTACGCGTGTTTTGAAAAGCCGGAACACGAACGGAAGATCAGGATACACTATCTATGTTACCTGTAAAACAAAAACCGCACAACAGGTTTGTCGTATTGTTTCGGGGAAGATTTGTCAGAGATTGCACGCGCAGTCGGCAGCAAAACAAACCGTGGTATGCTAAGCATCTTCTTTATTTCAGGCCACAAAAATTAAAGAGGCACGCCCAACCTTTTTTAAAGGCTTTAGTTCGCAAAAAGCTTTTACTGGGATTCAGTATACATAACCCAATTAGACAGTGACCACCCTATCGTCCCACCAAATGCTTCTTCGTCCTTCAAGTGAAAAAGCCCACCGATCTTCGACGATACTGCTGAAAAGATGCTTCTATGTAGTGACGCAAATAATAAAAATAAACCGATATAAGGCGCCTCAACCGGGAAATCACTTCTCACGAACGGATTACCTGACACACAGTCGAACAGTCGCTATGAAAGAGATTGCTTCTGATTGAAGGGCCTGATCCGGTATGGAGCGGTGGAGAAGACCGTCATAACTATTATATACGACCTTAGGTCATCTGCATAATTATACCCAATCAGAGACAAGATGACGGATGAACCAGCGAAGAAAAAAAGAACGTAAAAAGGCATCGACTCGCGCCGACAATTAAATTGACTCGGAATTGAAGAGAAGAAAGAGGAAGAGAGACAAGATACCCCTAAGTAGAAATGACATCGGACAAGGGAATATGCCGGACATGTGGCAACGCGTAGAGCAAGAGCTTGGCTTGACCGCCCACCTGGAATTTGACGCTTTCCTGCTGAATCAGTAAGTAATCTACGGTCTTTGTCGATCTTCTTATAGTTCCGCGAGCGCTAGTGATTTTCAGAATTCATGATCTTCAGTAAAAATTATCTCTTACTGATTTCGCAAGATATTAAACCTGTTTTATCATATTGTTACGAGCTAGTTATCACATTTTATGCTGCAGAGATATAAAAACTAGGTGTGTGTCAAAGTTGCACATCGTTGGTCGTAACATGTTTTTGTCTGTGCGGGCTGTCATTCACTCGATTCAGAGAGGTAGTGTTTGTGCTGCAATGATGCATTTGTCGTTTCCAATGTTGCTTTCAGTTACGTAGACTTCGATGTGTGAGATGTGAAATTGACTGCACTGCAGAAAGTGGGTATAAATATCAATGTTATGTTTCAATGATGGAAGATGGAGCGTGTTTCCGAGGGGTACAGGATCAAAGGTCAAACTAGGCACCGTGGATTCGCTTTGCACGCTCGCCCTCGGTGCACTACTGTACGCACGATCGTTACTAGTAAATACTAGCAGGTCGAGCGGAACCTGCATTGTGATTTTGACAGCAAAGCGATTATGGAAGGTTTATTCTACTTTCTCGTAAAAAATTACGTCAAAGGGATGCGGAGAACATCAGTACACTTGTACACTGACACGTGTGTACACCACACCGATGACCTCGTGACTTGCAGTATTGCGATACACTGATAGTCGGCCGAGTTCTGCCTTGTCACGTAGGCTCATAAATATGCATATTAATTCAAAACGATGCTGATGCAGACGATAAATCCACTACTCGGGTACACAAACAATGCACCCTCCAAACGATGAATTTCGACATTTGGCATTGCACTTACACCATAAAGCTCTAAGATAGTATACAAAGGACCCATACACATACTGTCAGCAGTATCTGTTGCAGACAGTTTTCTGACTGTGTTGACATGCTTGATCCTGGGGAATATAACTTTAACCTTTTTGGCTGTCGGTAGCGGCTTTTGTCGCTATGATTCCTGCAGGAATCATTGCGACAAAAACCGCTACCGACAGCCAAAAGGTTAAAGAACATAGCTGTAGTAACGTGAGAAACGTATTTTGAGGGAGCTTGTACCTTAAAAAGAGTCGCTTTTTAACTATAACTCTCTGAAAGCTATACTGCATTGCGTACTGGTTTTCAGTTTCCTCTTAGATATGATTATAGTGTGGATGGAGTTATTGGGTATTGGGTTGTATAATCTGTGCTTTTACGTCAACATGTAGCTTTTTAAAGGTATGCGTTATAAATAATCTGCAAAAATATTATTATTATTATTATTATTATTACTATTATTATTATTATCACCATCATCATCGGTAGTAGTAGTAGTAGTAGTAGTAGTAGTAGTAGTTTACTGCATGGGCTAAAAGAATCATGCACTACATTTTAGTTGGGACATTCGATTCGTTTGTCACAACTGTCGATGACTGGTGTTACTCAAATACGTGCACTTTTACGGAATTACTGCATGAGTCGTGCTACCCAGTCTAGAGTTACTATAGTCAATCCGTTTCCCATCATTGTCGATGACTAATGTTAATCAGATGGTACAACTAAATTAATTTTAGCGCTAGACAAGAATTGCAAAGAGAAATTGTGTCAATTTCCCCGCCTGTAAAAGCACATTCGTGATGACAACAGCATCAAAACAAACGTTCACGATTTGTTCCGGGTCGGTCCTCCTGACAAGATCGTCAGCTCTCTAAAGGAATCCAAATTTGTTTTACAAGATTTGAGTCTATGTAGACTGTAAATATCACCGATTATAATATTATGACCTTCGAAACGCTGATTAATGACTTACGCAACTGTTTAGCCATGAATATTGTAAAAGTATATTTACCAGGAACATGCAGCAGGAGATAGATTGATCGTGATGATTCGAAGGTAGTGCCAGATGAGCTTGGTGCCTGAAGGTGCCAATCTCAGCTGGCACTTCCCTTGAATTATCATGATCAATGAATCTATCTCCTACAACTGGCACATAGTCAGGCAACACCGCCACAATTAGAGAAATGGGACCTTGGGGCGAAAAGGGTTAAGCCCTTTGTCTTCGTCTGGCTGGCCAGACTTTTACCCTTCCAGCCGTGAGATGGCCTTAATTGCCTTACTTACTTACTTACTTACGCCTGTCACCCCTACCCGGGTATAGGCCGTCGACGAGAGACCTCCAGCAACTCCTGTCCTGTGCTTCTCCTTCGATTCTACTCCAGGTGGTTCCCAGTCTCTTGATGTCTGCTTGGAGGTCTCGACGCCAGGAGTTTCTTGGCCTACCTCTTTTCCTCTTTCCCTGGGGGTTCCATGACAATGCCTGCCTAGTGATACTGGAAGCTGGCTTTCTCAGACTGTGACCGATCCATCCCCATCTTCTTCGCCCAATTTCATTCTCTGCTGTTATCTGCTCTGTTCTCTCCCAGAGTCTGACGTTGCTGATCTTCTCTGGCCAGTGGATTTTCAAAATTCTTCTAAGACAACTGTTCATGAAGGTCTGTACTCTGTTGACTGTGGTTTTTGTCAATCTCCAAGTCTCTGCTCCATATAGGAGAACTGCTTTTACATTGGAGTTCAAAATCCGGATTTTGGTGTGTTGTGACAGCTCTCTGGAACTCCACACTTTTTTCAACTGGAGAAAGGCTGCTCTGGCTTTACCGATTCGTGCTCTGACATCTGCATCAGTGCCGCCTTTTTTGTCTATGATGCTCCCGAGATAGGTGAAGGACTTCACCTCCTCCAAAGGGGTGCAGCAAGCAGACTAGTTCTTCCCTGGTTGCGTTCAGCCTCATTGTCTTTGTTTTCTGTTTGTGAATGGTGAGGCCCACTTGGGACGAGATGTCAGCAAGCCTCGTGGTCTTGTCCTGCATTTGTTGATGAGTGTGGGACAGTAATGCCAAGTCGTCTGCAAAATCGAGGTCGTCAAGCTATGTCCACAGTGTCCACTGTATTCCACTTCGTCTGTGCTCTGTGGTCATCTTCATGACCCAGTCTATGGCCAGTAGGAAGTGGAACGGAGACAGCAGACACCCCTGCTTGACACCAGTTCTGACCTGGAGCTCCCTGGTGAACTGCCCTTCGTGGATCACGCGACATGTCATGCCATCGTAGCTGCTCTTGATCAGGCGGACGAGCTTTGTGGGTACACCGTAGTGTCGTAGGAGTTTCCACAGAGTCTCTCGGTCCACACTGTCAAATGCTTTCTCATAATCCACAAAGTTGACGTACAGCGGGGAGCTCCACTCCAGAGACTGTTCCACGATGATGCGGAGAGTGGCGATCTGGTCTGTACATGATCGGTTCTTCCTGAATCCTGCTTGCTGGTCTCTCAGCTGGGGGTCAACGGAGCTCTTCATTCTCTCATTAATTGCCTGCTCAGCGTTAAATCCTAATAACCACTTAACTTTCTGTCGGCATTGGCAAGTACAAGAGATGAAGCAGGTAGCAAACAAGCACGAACGAAAAGCATACATTGTTATGCTTTCTAAAGTTTGTCTGAGAATGTACATGTACAGACATACACCGACTCAGTGAACAGTAAACATTCGGGCAGATGTCGGCCGTAGTTGGCCACGCGCACAGACTGTGCGCGGGGCCAGCTGCGGTCGACGTCGGTGCGTGAACCTTTTGCTCACTGTGGGATCGGAGTCTCATGTATCAAAAACTTTTCCAACACTTCGCCCGCTTGTTACCAATTTGCTGTCTAGTCGCTGTTTCCTCCTAGACGAAGCATTCACACAGTTGTCTTGACCTAACCCCCTCCCCTTCCCCCGATGAGAACCCTCAATTTCAGTGAGTAAATAATACATGAATCTCTTACCAGCAAGAGGCATGGCTCCTCATGAGCCCCTGCGAACGCAGGGGCTCATGAGAATCATGCCTTTTGAAAACACGAGGAAGAATTAGGTGAAACTGGGACGCGAAAGCTCCTTAGCTGAGAAATCAGAATCGGTCTTGCACTGTTGGCAACCGGGGTGACTTGTTGACTGAGTGTCTGCCGTGTCTGTCTACCGTTGTCCAAGACCGTTCAAGTTCGCAAACTTTGTTTAAGTCCTTTCATGTCTGGAGTCAATATGGTTAAAATGTGATTCTGGACTTTAAGGCTCTAATCAACGATCGGTCATCTTGAACCTTACAACACTGGATTCGTAAGGCAAAAGATCATCAAGATGGCTTAGAATTTACACAATTTTCTAGGTCAGAAGGTCACCGAATCATTTGATGATCACAATTTATTTATACAAAACATGGATTTTGTAAAGTATCGTGTATGGAAATCCGATGCCTGAAAGCTTGGCGCATACAAATAATACGAAGACGAGTACAAATAACTTTATTGTCCCCAAAATGGGAAATTTGCTTGTAGCAGGTTAAAATAAGATGGGATGAACCATAACCCACAAAGTCCCTTCTATATGAGATCTGTCCTCGCTGTCAATGGTCTCTACCTTTTGTCTTTGACCTGATTCTGATGTTGAATTATCTCCTATTGTAAAAGTCACAGTCTCGCAGATCTGCTAATGTGTCCGTGAGTTCTATAAGGGGCGCAGGACATAAGTTTTAGTTTGTACGTAATTTTATATTTTACGTGATATGAGTTTCACTTTCGCTTCGTAGGCTTGAGAAAATGGTGACAAAACTAGAACTTCATAGTACAATTTCAGTCTTGCTATAATTTGTGTAAAAGCAGGTTGACTTTACCTAGCTACATGATATACTAAGTACACGGGTCACCTGCATGCTCTTCTGAAAGCCCGTCGATGTGTGTGTGCGTGCATGCGCACGTGCTCCAAACATCTCCAAGAGGCATAGATCCTCATGGGCCTGGAGGGCGCATGAAGATCTATTCCTCCTGGAGATGCGCGCATGTTTGTGTGTGTGTATGTGTGTGTGTGTGTGTGTGTGTGTGTGAGAGTGAGAGAGAGAGAGAGAGAGAGAGAGAGAGAGAGAGAGAGAGAGAGAGAGAGAGAGAGAGAGAGAGAGAGAGAGAGAGTAGTTATTTGGGTTTAACACCGAGCAGGCAACCAAGACCACCTCACGGCGGGGGGGGGGGGGGGGGGGGGGGAGAGAGAGAGAGAGAGAGAGAGAGAGAGAGAGAGAGAGAGAGAGAGAGAGAGAGAGAGAGAGCCGCGCGCGAGAGAGAGAATGACGGAGTTATCTCCTTTACGTCACTGCCACTGTCTGACATTCTCTAGAAGTAAAGGGTTTTTAAAATTCTTTTCTGAAAAGAATTAATTTTTACGAAAAGATGTTGAAAGGATACAAAGCTGGCTAACAAAATCATCCAATGTCTTTCTCCAAACTAGCTATATGCAAAAGTTCAAGTAAATGTGACAAAAATTACGGTCTCTAATCTGGGTCAATCGACTTCCTATAAACGGTTGTTTATGTCTTCAATGAGACATTCAATTACAATATGCTCGGAGGCTCTCTTAGCCACCCACGTAAGAAAGTATTTCGCCACGTTTCAAGCTTGTGTGTACAGAAATATCGGAGATTCTCTTGTTTACACACATACGCACACACAAACATACATACGCACATACGGCGCTTCGCGCCAAATGTACTTTCAGTAGCGAGGTTAGCGTAACTAGACCTGACGTATTTTTTGTCTTGTTACTTCTTCAATTGTTAGAGGTTTAGCCTGCCCGCCTTTGACATCATGGACATGCTTTTAAATTCGCCCCACTGTGACCCTTCCTAAAAATTCTCTCCTATAAATAGAAGGGACTTAATTAAAAACAGCAACCAAAAGCAAAAATATTACGCATTGAAAACAAGTAGCTCTAGGATAATTAGGCATTCAGGCTGAGTAGATACAGTCCCTGAGCCGTCATGGTCAATCTGTCACCCGCTTTTGGCTGTAAAGCGAAAGATGTATTAAGAGTCTGAAGACAGTCGGTATCACTTCATTTGTTATTTGACGCAGACCACTTCCCACACTGTCTGTGAGTGTGGGCGTCTGTTGACCCGCACACGAGCCAATAGCGGCCCGGCGTCGGCCCGAGGACCTTTTGCTTGCTGGAAAAGCATTGTTCGGTTCCCAATTGAATTTTTTGTTTTCAGTCTGAGGTCTTGTGTATTCAGTTCACTCAGAATTTGAATCCTTTTCTAACACGTCTGTGGTTTCCGAAACAGCTGTACACATGCACAGACTTATAATACGGTCTGACTACAGGATGACTGTACATACTTGCACTCTCAATCCAATGATGTTCATCTATCTATCTATCTATCTATATCCCGTAGTCTTGCCGACCATTGGGGCACCACTGATGACTTAACAACCAGCTCCCTCCATTCCTCTCTGTTCTCTGCCATTCTCAGCGTATCGCCCAGCTTCAGTCCTGTCCACTCTGAGATATTGTCCTCCCATCTTTTCCTCTGTCTTCCTCTCCTTCGTCCTCCTTGCACAGTGCCTTGCAGGATTGTTTTGGCAAGCCCTGCTGAACGCGTGACATGCCCATACCACTTCGTTTGCGTTTTCTCACAATGGCTAATAAGTCTTCATAGGGCCCGATGGCTTACCTGATTCATGATGATGTTCATAGTACTTCGATTTCATAGGACTACAGATTATCATGAGCTCCTGCGTGTGCCGGAACTCATGAGAATCTACGTCTCTTGTATGCTGAGAGAGGATGGGTGGTTCGATGAAGGACTGAAACCCGATTGCAACGAACCTGTGACCTCACAAGTGCCGCGACTGTTCATCCGCTGCAGACAGTCCAGAACGAGGCCAGACAAAAGTGAGAGGTGACCAACCTATTGAATTCGACGAAAACGGACAATACAATAGAAGGAGTTTTGTGGAACCGGAGTCTAGTGTGCTGGTCTGTGCCTAAGGCCGTAAGTCCACAATCACAGATCAGCACACAAATTGATTAGATTTCACAGGAAAGTTGTCATTATTTGCCGAGCTCTATAGGGACACACATCTCATTATATAACACACTGCGGCAACAGTACGTTCATTCACAATCGAGTTCTTCAAGTGACGCAATGTAATGTAACCAAGACAGGACACTTTCTGAAATCTAGCACACAGCCAGTCTCTATCAAAACAATGGAAAAAATGCCTTTAGCGTATGCCTGAATGGGAAAAAAATGCAATTTAATCAACATGATCTAACTAGCGAGTTTTATTGAGAGGAAGAAGAAGATGATGAGAAAAGCTACAACGACTCTTCTACGCAGATGCAACCACCCCTTGCCAGTCTCTTTACGACTTTGCAAACCATGTAGACTGTAGATCAACTCTGCCAGCAATAATCACAGATCCTTACAGGTGTCTGCGTCTGCAAGACTCATGTGAATCTATGCTTCTTGGAGATGTAAGGGACTGATCTGAAAGACCCTCAGTACAGAGAGACACGGTAAAGACATATCTTTGTTAGCAACACAGCAGCAGGCACATATTCTTATGGATCTCTGCGACTGCAATGGTCATGTGAATCCACGCTTCATCTTGAAGCTGAAAAGGACTGATTTGAAAGACCGTCACACAGTGCAGGCGCACTCAAAGACGCATCTTTGCCAGCAACAAGCACACATTTTCGTGAGCTTGAGCGACTGCAGGGTTCATGCTAGTTAATCTGTCTCCAAAGGACTGTCTTGGAGTGTCACCCAGTACAGCGGCAAGCAAAGACTCAGTACAGGGAAAGGCCAAAGTAAGCATAAGTTTCTCGGACCGACATCGGCATCAGATGGCACACACAAGGCCGTGTGCGGGCCAGCTGAGGCCGACGTCGGCCCAGGGACCTTTCGCTCACTCAAAGGGGCTCTTCTCTTCCTTCCTTTTCTGTAAAACGACTACGTGTTAACCTCTTCCTATTGGCCATAGACTGGGTCATGAAGATGACCACAGAGCACAGACGAAGTGGAATACAGTGGACACTGTGGACACAGCTTGACGACCTCGATTTTGCAGACGACTTGGCATTACTGTCCCACACTCATCAACAAATGCAGGACAAGACCACGAGGCTTGCTGACATCTCGTCCCAAGTGGGCCTCACCATTCACAAACAGAAAACAAAGACAATGAGGCTGAACGCAACCAGGGAAGAACCAGTCTTGCTTGCTGGCACCCCGTTGGAGGAGGTGGAGTCCTTCACCTATCTCGGGAGCATCATAGACAAAAAAGGCGGCACTGATGCAGATGTCAGAGCACGAATCGGTAAAGCCAGAGCAGCCTTTCTCCAGTTGAAAAAAGTGTGGAGCTCCAGAGAGCTGTCACAACACACCAAAGTCCGGATTTTCAACTCCAATGTAAAAGCAGTTCTCTTATATGGAGCAGAGACTTGGAGATTGACAAAAACCACAGTCAACAGAGTACAGACCTTCATGAACAGTTGCCTTAAAAGAATTTTGAAAATCCACTGGCCAGAGAAGATCAGCAACGTCAGACTCTGGGAGAGAACAGAACAGATAACAGCAGAGAATGAAATTGGGCGAAGAAGATGGGGATGGATCGGTCACAGTCTGAGAAAGCCTGCTTCCAGTATCACTAGGCAGGCATTGTCATGGAACCCCCAGGGAAAGAGGAAAAGAGGTAGGCCAAGAAACTCCTGGCGTCGAGACCTCCAAGCAGACATCAAGAGACTGGGAACCACCTGGAGTAGAATCGAAGGAGAAGCACAGGACAGGAGTTGCTGGAGGTCTCTCGTCGACGGCCTATACCCGGGTAGGGGTGACAGGCGTAAGTAAGTAACTACTTGTTAAGTGTTAGCTAAAGCCACGACGAACAAACAAACAGCTCTGGACAAAATCGATGGCATCTTCACACACACACACACACAACAAAAAAAACCCACAAAAAACACGGCGATGTGAATGATGTTGGGTCTAAAGGTCATTGCGAAAGGGATTCCGTTTCCGTTTTATTACACTAAGCCGATCGTCATCTAGACATGGCCATACTCAAAGGGCAGCTGATATCTATTGTGCGGACTTCGCTTTATTTTTGACATGTCCTCAGCTTGAGTAACAGCGGGAGCCGAGCTTTGTCCGCATGCGACATTCTCATGAGAATTCGCAAATTGTCTTATGAGATGAGCCACTGCGACCTGAATCTTTGTCTCTTGCAAACGAGGTTGAGGTGTGGGATAGGGTGTGGTGTGTGTGGGGGGTGGGGGGAGTGCGGAGGGGAGGGGGCTGGAAAACATGTAAAATTTCTGTGTGATAGTGATTTTGAATTTTCATTTCAAAATTAAAGTGTCAGCCACAGGGCGTATGAATATCTGTGCAGAGTCTTTTAACAAATTGTTTCAATCTTAACAAAATAATTAAAAGATGACAGCTTTTCATTTATAGTTGTGTTCCAAGAAGTTTAAGAGGAAACAATCTTAGAAAGAAAAATTGCATTTTTAAGAAGAAAACAAATTGGTGTTCATGAATAAAACAGTCCTCCCAGATCAGCCAACCTGTTTGTATGACAATTGGAATATGTTCCCAAAACCTCGCCAATAACCCGTGGCGTCTGAAAGAGTCTTCATTGGAGACGTGGTGCATCCGGATACGCGGCTTTATACCGCGTATCCGGATGCGGCACGTCTCGAATGAGTTAACGATCTGTGTTGTCTGAATCACAGCACAGACAGGAAACACACTTCAGAAACAAATCTTCAAGACCCTCTGAAACATCTGCCCTCTTGGCCTTTTGGCCCTTCTTTGTGGTGTCGTTTTGCAACTTCCGCAACGAATGCATCCCACCTGTAAGAAGCACAGATCCTCGTGGGCCCCCGCATCTGCCGGGGCTCATGATCAATACTTCTTGCTTGTCGTAATTGCCATTCGCGTCCCGCAACTTACCGCCGTGAGTTGGTCGGTCATCTGGTTGTGTCTTGGATGGCGACTTCATTTGGTTTCCTTCAAGTAGCCGTGTGTTTTATAGCTTGGATGCTTGTATTCCGAGCTTTTTTATGTCCGCATCAGTTCCGCATTTCCGGCATTGGGTTGGATCTGGAGACGGAAAGACTGCATCCATCTACAAGAGGCCTAGATCCTCATGTTCCCCCGCAAGTTGCGGGGCTCATGAGGATCTAGGCCTCTTGCACGATCCCACTTTCATCAGTGTTTCGACGTGAGGATCGGTTAAATCATTGTGTGATGGAGCTGGCGACGTAGTGACGACAAAAGACTGAGCACATTATTTTACATCGCCCAGGATAAAGTTCACGATTTTGTTCTGCGAGTAAGAAAGACAGAGATAAATGAGTTGTTACTAGTTATCTATTACAGCCTATAGCGCCTTAACCTATTCAGCCCTGACGCACTACAGCAGGAGATGGGTCGACCATGATAATTCAAGGGTAGCGCCAGATTAGCTTGGCGCCTGTCGGCGCCAAGCTAATCTGGCACTGCCCTTGAATTATTATGGTCGATCCATCTCCTGCAACAGGTGCATAGTCGTTAGATGACTCCTCCAAAATTTGGGAAATACGTGCGCCGGGCTGAAAGAGTTAAGATGGTTTAAGCTTCTTGAAGAAGGAGATTATTGGGTGTCGGGTGATGTTTATTAGTTTCTGGAGTAGATGTATGGGAAGCAACATCTCTTTTGTGCTGGCTGATTTAGTAACACGTGTGTGTAAATTAGCCACTTCCCAATACCGATGACGTGTGTCCTTTTCAGTGTCTTTTTTTTTGTCCTTTACGTTGCAAGCTGCAGGATTTATCACTGGAGGGCACGAAGATGCAAAAGATGGCCTCTCCGGCCAGATCGTCGCCGCCTCAAAACTGACCAGCCAATCATCTGAACAGAGAAACAAAGAAACATAGAAACAAACAAATAAGCAAATGAACGAATGAACCAACCAACCAGCAAACCAACCAAAAAAGCAAGCAAGCAAACAAACAAAATTACTCTCTTTTCATAAACTGCTGTCAAAGAGGGAGGGCGGGAGGGAGCTTAAAATCTGTTGCAAGAGCTGAAATCGTTCAGCTAAATGTCTTGCACCAAGAGACTAGAGAGTAACCCCAATACTATTCCCAAATAAGGCAACAGCCTGAAAACTGATCCATGGTCGCATCTCGATCACTGGAGGATGGGGGGATGGGTCAGTGTCCGTGTGTGTTTGTGTGTGTGTGTGTGTGTGTGTGTGTGTGTGTGTGTGTGTGTGTGTGTGTGTGTGTGTGTGAGAGAGAGAGAGAGTGCGTCCGTGCGTGCGTGCGTGTGTGTGTGTGTGTGTGTGTGTGTGTGTGTGTGTGTGTGTGTGTGTGTGTGTGTGTGTGTGTGTGTGTGTGTGGAGTGGAGGGGATGGGGTTGGGGGCGGTGTGCTGGGGGGAGATGAGGAGGATTGCAGAGGCACTAACCATCAGTAACGCGGGAGGAACAACATAGACACACAGGGCCGCTGTTCAATTTCCTCCTACACCGCTGAACTCCCACCTTCTACTTCCTGAGGAAAAAAAAAAGACTTCAATTGGTCACAAGAACCATTGATTGTAAGCAAGGGGCGTAGATCCTCATGAACCCCCGCAATTGCGGGGGTTTATGAGGATCTACTCCTCTTGCAGATGGTAGGCTGCTGGGAGGTCCCAATAACGAGCGAGTTGCAAACGACAACCGATCAGGCATCCAGCAAAACAAATTTCCCGTGCAAGGTCAATTTTGGCCGTAGATTTATCCTGTGTGGCACTTGGTTGTTGGGGGAATTGCTGTCTGTCCGGTCTCATTTACAACGTGAGGGCAGGCAAATTCAGCAGACAATACTGGGCGAACAGAAAAATTAGAAGAGGCATAGGGGTGGGGATGGGGTTGGGTGGTTGGAGAGAGAGAGAGAGAGAGAGAGAGAGAGAGAGAGAGAGAGAGAGAGAGAGAGAGAGAGAGAGAGAGAGAGAGAGAGAGAGAGAGAGAGAGAGATGGCGGTCGAACGCTTTGAATAATAGCGTTACCCAATTGCTTTTTGTGTAAACATGAATCATGCAATTGTGCGGGCATTCCTCTCACAGCAAAAGCGACAGAGCAAAAGAAGAAAACAAGATTGACCATGTATTTATGTCATTTGTTCTTTCCCTTCAGTCGGTTGTGCACGCATTCTGCCTTAACTCTCATGTCGAGAATAATGATAATAATAATAAAAATCAATCATAATTTTCCAACTAAGGCATTACGTTGCAAGAACGGTTAGATGGCCCCTTTACGTGATCTTGCGTTTAGATAAGCTTTCAGTTTAAATCAGATTGAAAAGACAAGGAATAAAAAAAAAAAAACCAAAAAAAAAACCACAATAATATGAAAGTCGCTAACAGTACACTGAAACATTTAACCTCTTAACTGCCATAAAAGAGAACACGTTTCGACTGCAAGAGGCATTGATCCTCATGAGCCCTCGCAGTAGCGGGGACTCATGAGGATCAATGCCTCTTGCGGATACCACCTTTTATGCATGTTCTTTGGACGGCAGCACTTCTTTGGCACTAAATTAATTTGAAACGATTTCAGAAACACAATCTATGACGAAAATGGCGGTGAATGAATTAACATTGAAACAGTTAATAACGTGCACATGAAATGTATATTTCATGATCTATCGAGCCAGAACCAAAGTACACATATGTGCTGGTCTGTGAGTTTGTACCTTACGACCTAAAATCGTAAGGTCCAAAATTAGAGACCAGCACACGTGTTATATACGTGCCGCCAACGATGACACTTTTTTCTGTCATGGCAAAGTTGGCCCCGGCTGGCTCGGGCCCAAAGGAAAGAAGCATGAAAAAGAAGTTGGAAGTTTGACTGATGGAAAGGAAGAGTCGATGAGAGGCTGACGAGAGAGCAGCAACGATAAAACCATAAAAAGCAAAAGACAAACACCAGAGAGACACGACTACGTGCGACAGCACATAAGTGGAACAAATGAAGTTAAAGATATTGCAACACTTACACCAATGTCTGGCGTATCAGCGACTCGTTGGCTCCATCACGTCTCATCCAAGACTTTGTCTACTTTTCAGCACGTCTTCTGTCACTTCGAACTTAAACGCATTTAGGCTTTCTCCGGTTGAAGATCGCAGATCTAAATAGATCAAAGCAAGAGGCGTAGGTCTTCCTGAGCCCCTGCGTTTGCGGGGGCTCATGAAGATCTACGCCTCTTGCAGATTACATGTAAACTTAAAGATCTGACGACTTTCTGGGTTGAAAAAAGCAGCTATAAATAAAACAAGCAAGAGACATAAATCTTCATGAGCCCCCGCAATTGCGGGGGCTCATGGAGATCTGTGTCTCTTGCAGATAGATTGAAAGAGGTGCCTTACATCTGAAGCTATCAAAACATGAGTTTGTGAACGAAAAACACGAATATGACACGCCTACAACCCCTGGTGCCTGACATTTCAAAGCGCGAGAAGTCCGACCTAGTGCGATTCCAGAATCAAAAATAATTTGGTAAGTGTGTGAGGGTGGTGCTGGATTTGGGGAACGCCTCATGTATTCATAGCGAAATTACAGACCCAGCGTATAAAGGATATCGAAAAAGTTAGTTTGACTCCATCTCGGCATCGATATTTATACTTATTATAGCTACATGCCCCAATATGGAAAGTCAAATACACGGATAACGATAGATGCAAATGCAAAATTAGAAAGTTTACGTGCAAATGTAGCCATAGCATCTTTCTTGAGCCCAAACCTCAGCTCCACCTCCTGCTGTTGATTTCTATCACTACTCAGTACTGAATTGTACTCTTGTTGCTGCTGCTGCTGCTGCTGCTGCTGCTACTACTACTACTACTACTACTAATTCTACCACTTTTTTATGCTACTACTTCTACTACTACTACTACACACACACCCACGCTCTCAGTCCTTCTGTGTGTGTGGTTGTGTGACAATTGCATCACCTCTGTATTACTCTTGTACTGCATAGTCTGCATTGCATCCGAATGCCTGTGTGTGTGTGTGTGTGTGTGTGTGTGTGTGTGTGTGTGTGTGTGTGTGTGTGTGTGTGTGTGTGTGTGTTTGTGCGTGCGTGCGTGCGTGTGAAATACTGTATGACTTAGTTTCTGTGTTTTTCTTTGATTTTAAACATTTCCTAATTCTAGCGTTATATTTAAAAGTTAATAAGGACAGAACGCGAAAAACGTCTGCTTGTCTAGCTGTCTCTATTCCTAGAAAATAAAGTTTCAGGTCAGTTCAGTTCAACTCTCTCTCTCTCTCTCTCTCTCTCTCTCTCTCTCTCTCTCTCTCTCTCTCTCTCTCTCTCTCTCTCTCTCTCTCTCTCTCTCTTTCTCTCTCTCTCAAGTGGCAGAAAGTTCATTGGCTGTTCTTTCTAAATAAACACAGAAAGCTGTGAGCAGGGAGAAGACGAAAGAGCGCTCTCATGAATCAGTCTGGTACCCTGCTCACCAGAGACCGTCTGAAGAACAAAGACGAGGCTCTCAGGCCGAAAACATCGGGGCTGACTTGACTCATATCTCGGCATTGGAATCTGGTGCAACGTGGGTCATAATCTTATCGATTACAGCCTGCTTGTGGGGCTTATCCCAAACCAAACATTAATTAGGCTCTGAAATGAACCGAACACAAGTCCTCAGAGAGTCTGTGACGCTTAGGGTTTGGTTTTGAGTTCACACAAAAACGAGGCTCTGTGATCAACACGAGGCTTGGGAAACCGAAACGGAGGCTTGGATGCCAAAAACGAGGCTTGGATGCCGAAAACGAGGCTTATCCACACTCAGTCTCGGTCCCAGAACGGTCCAAACCAGATCGTAATCCAGGCGATTCCCCCTTGACTGGCTATTGTTAGATTCTCTTGGCGGCTTTCGGCTAATTGAATTAAACAGACGCCTGACGCAGTCCACAGCGCAACCCCCTTGCATCTCAGTCTCGTACTAGAATGCCACTTACTTCCTCAAATTGGGAAACGGATTTAATTAAAGGTACCTTATACCCATTGCTAGTCTACGGGCCCAAGGGAGGATGTGACTGTTAGTATTATGATTGACTATATACCTCCGCTGTCTCATTAATTCATCTGCAAGATACAGCCACTGAGAACAGTGTAAGGCGCTCCACCCCCCCCCCCTCCCCAACCCCCTACTCCCCGAGTTACCAAAAATAAATAAAATAAACAAAAACAAAACAAAACAAAACAAAAACTGGTAGCCTAAGACGGGTGATCTTCTTACATAGGTCATTTAAGCAACAGAAGAAAAAAAAAAAACGTTGGGAACACTATGGGTGGTCTGCTTAGACAGGTTTCGCCTGTGTTTCTGTGATGAAGAAGCCCCGTGTACTTTTACCCTGCGACGTGAGACACTCTTGTCACATCTCACATCTTTCAGTTGCAATCCTAAACCAGATGTTTTTCCTAGTCCAAGAAACAATGGTGAACATAAATCAGACTTTTAACAGCAAGAGACGTAGATTTTCATGAGCCCCTGCATCTGCCGGGGCTCACGGGAATCTGCTTCTCTTGCATATGTAACGGGTTTCACGAAATACTTTTTTTTTCTGACAAAATGTTGGGTTCTTCAGAACAAAACGTTTCTGAAAATCTAGATAGAAGTGACTGAATCAAATTGCCTTTGAGCAAGAGACATAGATTTCTCATGAGCCCCTGCTGACGCAGGGACTCATGAGAATCTATGTCTCTTGCAAATGGAAGAGATCTTCTCATGAAAAAGGGTTGCATGGGACAGGACAAAGAGATTCTAGAAATCGATCTGTGACGATTTTATTACCACGTCCCTGTGCTGGAATTGTGTCGTCAGATGGGTTCAGAGCGGGGTCTTGCGGCCAGTTGCAACAGTTTTATAGCTTAGAAAGAAAAGAAAGAATCGGTTTGTGGAAATAGTTCGAGAAGGGGTCAACTTCGCTACTTCTGGCAAAAATCTTCCCAACATGAATCATTCCGGTGGACGAGAGTGGAACTAGAACGCCATAAATTTAGTCAGCTTTCTAAAAAAAAGTAATAAACTGATATATGGTATATTAACAACAAGCTGGGATGAACCATAACCCACAAATCCCTTCTATATGAGAGCTGTCCTCGCTGTCAATCGTTACTACTTTTTGTCTTTGACCTGATTCTGATGTTGAATTGTCTTCTATTGAAAAAGTCTCGCAGAAGATGCGCTGTAGACTGCGTCAGGCTTGTGTTTAATTCAAAGTCAATGAGTTATATACGGGGCGCAGGACATATGCGTCATTGATTTGTGAAACGTCATTTGTTATGACGTATGTTTTAGTGTTTATGTAATTTTATATTTTTACGTGATATGAGTTTCACTTTTACTTCATAGGCTTGAGAAAATGGTGACAAAACTAGAACTTCACGGTACAATTTCAGTCTTGCTATAGTGAAAGCAGGTTGACTTTACCTAGCAACATTATATTAAATACACGGGTCACCTGCATGCTCTTCTGAAAGCGCGTCGATGTGTGTGTGCGTGTTAGTGAGTGCGTGCGCGCGCGCTCCAAACATCTCCACGAGGCATAGATCCTCATGCGCTCTCCGGGCGCATGAGGATCTATTCCTCCTGGAGATGCGCGCATGTTTGTGTGAGAGAGACTGAGAGAGAGAGAGAGAGAGAGAGAGAGAGAGAGAGAGAGAGAGAGAGAGAGGGAGAGAGAGAGAGAGAGAGAGAGAGAGAGAGAGAGAGCCGCGCGCGTGCGAGAGAATGATATTTAGAGTATTATGTCAGTGTCTGCGTGGTGACGGAGTTGCCTCTTTTACGTCACCGCCACTGTCTGACTTTCTCTAGAAGTAAAGTTTTTTTTTAGTGTTTTAATTCTTTTCTGAATAGAATTAATTTTTACTAAAGAAGTTGAAAGGATACAAAGCTGTCTAACAAACTCATCCAATGTCTTTCTCCAAACTAGCTATATGCAAAAGTTCAAGTAAATATGACGAAAATTACGGACTCTAATCTGGGTCAACCGACTTGCTATAAACTGTTGTTTATGTCTTCAATGAGGCATTCAGTTACAATATGTACGGAGGCTCTCTTACTTTACTTACTTACGCCTGTCACCCCTACCCGGGTATAGGCCGTCGACGAGAGACCTCCAGCAACTCCTGTCCTGTGCTTCTCCTTCGATTTTACTCCAGGTGGTTCCCAGTCTCTTGATGTCTGCTTGGAGGTCTCGACGCCAGGAGTTTCTCGGCCTACCTCTTTTCCTCTTTCCCTGGGGGTTCCATGACAATGCCTGCCTAGTGATACTGGAAGCTGGCTTTCTCAGACTGTGACCGATCCATCCCCATCTTCTTCGCCCAATTTCATTCTCTGCTGTTATCTGCTCTGTTCTCTCCCAGAGTCTGACGTTGCTGATCTTCTCTGGCCAGTGGATTTTCAAAATTCTTCTAAGGCAACTGTTCATGAAGGTCTGTACTCTGTTGACTGTGGTTTTTGTCAATCTCCAAGTCTCTGCTCCATATAGGAGAACTGCTTTTACATTGGAGTTGAAAATCCGGACTTTGGTGTGTTGTGACAACTCTCTGGAACTCCACACTTTTTTCAACTGGAGAAAGGCTGCTCTGGCTTTACCGATTCGTGCTCTGACATCTGCATCAGTGCCGCCTTTTTTGTCTATGATGCTCCCGAGATAGGTGAAGGACTCCACCTCCTCCAACGGGGTGCCAGCAAGCAAGACTAGTTCTTCCCTGGTTGCGTTCAGCCTCATTGTCTTTGTTTTCTGTTTGTGAATGGTGAGGCCCACTTGGGACGAGATGTCAGCAAGCCTCGTGGTCTTGTCCTGCATTTGTTGATGAGTGTGGGACAGTAATGCCAAGTCGTCTGCAAAATCGAGGTCGTCAAGCTGTGTCCACAGTGTCCACTGTATTCCACTTCGTCTGTGCTCTGTGGTCATCTTCATGACCCAGTCTATGGCCAGTAGGAAGAGGAACGGAGACAGCAGACACCCCTGCCTGACACCAGTTCTGACCTGGAGCTCCCTGGTGAACTGCCCTTCGTGGATCACGCGACATGTCATGCCATCGTAGCTGCTCTTGATCAGGCGGACGAGCTTTGTGGGTACACCGTAGTGTCGTAGGAGTTTCCACAGAGTCTCTCGGTCCACACTGTCAAATGCTTTCTCATAATCCACAAAGTTGACGTACAGCGGGGAGCTCCACTCCAGAGACTGTTCCACGATGATGCGGAGAGTGGCGATCTGGTCTGTACATGATCGGTTCTTCCTGAATCCTGCTTGCTGGTCTCTCAGCTGGGGGTCAACGGAGCTCTCCTGGATGATCCTGTTGAAGACCTTTCCTGGTACTGACAGCAAGGTGATTCCTCTGTAGTTGGAACACTTGCTGAGGTCGCCTTTCTTGGGAAGCTTGATTAGGTACCAGTCAGCCGGCATCACCTCCTCTTCCCAGATCTTTCCAAACAGTGGGTACAGCATCTCCACTGTTGTCTCTAGGTCTGCTTTCAGAGACTCCGCTGGGATGCCATCTGGGCCTGCTGCTTTGCCGTTCTTCAAAAATGCCACTGCTCTTCTGATCTCTTCCCGGCTGGGTCTGTCACAGCTGATGGGTAGGTCGGTCTCTGCTGGCTGGATGTCTGGGGGGTCGGGTGGGCTAGGTCTGTTTAGTAACTCTTCAAAATACTCGGCCCATCTGTCGAGTTGGTCTGCTCTGTCTGCAATAGGCTTGCCTTCTTTGTCTTTTACTGGTCTTTCTGTATGGCCATACTTGCCCGACAATCTTCTGGTTATGTCGTAGAGCTGTTTCATGTTGCCGCTGCCTGCTGCCTTTTCTGCCTCTGCTGCCAGGCTGTCTGTGTAGGCCCTCTTGTCTGCCCTGATACTCCTCTTCACCTCGCGGTTGGCTTCCGAGTATTCCCCCTGTGCCCTTACTTTGGCTGCTCTCGTGCGACTGTTGTTGACAACTGCTTTCTTCTGCTTCCTCACTTCTATCTTCTTCAAGGTCTGTGCCGACAGCCAGTCCTTGTGATGGTGTTTCTTTGCAGGTTGAGTTCAGCGCCTCTCTAACTGCCTTCCACTGATGCTCTTTGGTGACCGCCTCCTCTTCATTTACTAGCTCCTGTAGCGCTTGAAACCGGTTGGACAGCACCAGTTTGAACTCTTCTCTAACTCCAGTTTCTGTCAGGAGGCCTACATTATAGCGCTGTCCTTGTTGTCTCTGTGCGGCTTTTCTTTAGCTTGAGCTTCATTCTTAAGGTAAGCAGATGGTGGTCGGAGGCGACATCTGCTCCCCTCCTCACTCGAACATCTTGAAGGGATCTTCTAAATTTCTTGCTAATGCAGATATGGTCTATTTGGTTCTCTGTTGTATGGTCAGGTGAGACCCAAGTTGCTTTGTGTATTCTTCTGTGTGGGAAGATGCTGCCTCCAATGACAAGTCTGTTTAGAGCACAAAAGTCTACAAACCTCTCCCCGTTATCACTCATCTCCGAGCCTAGTCCCTGTCTCCCCATCACCTCTTCGTATCCGGTGTTGTCCTCCCCTATTTTGGCATTAAAATCGCCCATGACGATGGTGATGTCTCGCTCCGCACATTTGTCCACGGCACTCTGGAGTCGGTCGTAGAACTCTTGTTTCTCTTCCTCGTCACTGTCATTAGTGGGCGCATAACACTGGATGACGTTCAGCTTAAGCTTTTTCTTGGTTCTAAAGGCTGCTGTGATAATTCTTGGCCCAAGAGGTTCCCAGCCCATCAGCGCTCTCTGTGCCACTGGTGACAGCATGAATGCTACACCTTCTGTATGGGGGGCATTCTCCTCTTCATGACCTGAATACAGAATCATCTCCCCACTTAACAGCCTTTTCTGGCCAGACTGCGTCCATCTGGCTTCACTGATACCTAGCAGGGAAAGGTTGTACTTTTGCATTTCCGCTGCTATCTGGGCGGCCTTGCCGCTCTGGTACATGGTCTTGACGTTCCATGTGCCCATGGTTATATCCCTGGATAGAGAGAGGCGGCTCGGTCCTGTGGCTTCCGAAGACTTCCGGCTTTCACCACAGGACGTCATAAGTTTTCTGGTAGAAGAACCTTCCTCCTCCAGGAAAGGAATTACTGTTAGTCTTTTCGTCGGCGTTTTTGTAGCTATTTTCTTTTTTGCAGGGTGGGGAAGCTACCCCCACGCCCAACCCCCTTACTAGGAGGACCAGGGGTTTTCTGTCGGGGTCACCTTCCCTTAGACCATGTTGGTTCACGGCACCTTATTTCATTCGGTGCACCTCTCTCACGAGGGACCCCCTATCCACCACCCAGGGGACGCGCCTCAACGCCATATGGTCCCAGCGCGAGAGTTAGCGTAAGTAGACGTGACGTAATTTTTATCTTGTTACTTCAATTGTTAGAGGTTTAGCCTGCCTGCCTTTGCCATCATGGACATGCTATTAAATTCGCCCCACTGCGTCCCTTCTATAAATAGAAGGGACTTAAAAACTGAACAAAACAAAACAAAGAAAACAATAAGCGGAAAATCCGATAAAATCGTATAAGTCAAATAAGTCAAATAAACTTGAATTGAAAATAAAATAAAACAAAACAAGAAACAAAATAAAAACAGTAATTTAGTTTTCCGCTGTTGTCTCTGACGGACGAGGACAATGAGGACGCAACACCAACGACGGCTGCGATTCATAGCTAATTCATAAATTACGGTGCTGTCAGGTCAGATCAGCACAGACGCCAACGATGTCTACCGAGGAATCCAGTCTGTCGTGTTCTGATAACGTTTTGATCGTCCAGCGGCCCGCGGGATTGTGTTAGATTATACACGGACATTGGGTCTGCCCGGTGCGTGGTCAGTGCAATTTCCCACCGGGTATCTCTCCCTTCCGCCACCCCCTATCCCCATCCTAGTAGCGCAGAAACATTGTCTCACCTCGGCTGGGATAACGCAGGGGCTGATTTAGGGGATGAGTGGGTTCCAGGGGCTCCGGGAAACTCAAAAAAGGAACTTTTATATGGCACTTTAAAGAATTTTGGCCTGCCCGGGCAGGCCAATTTTAAAAAAAAATGCCATATCGAAGTTGCTTTTGGGGCATGTAACACCCCTCCCCCCCCCCCTCCCCACGCTTCTCGATATGTCGGCGAATAGTGCGTGTGGGTGAGACGGTGAAAGAGGTTCTGACAAACACTTGACTCAGCTCCCCCTACCCCCCCCCCCCCCCCACAAAAAAAGAAGAAAAAAAAAAGAAGAAGAGTAACGACAGCCAAAGAGTGAAGAAACTCTAAAAATGTGTAATTCTTCAGGAACATATCAAATGATTTACTCAGTATTGTAATTAGGTATACTTGTGTACTTTGCGTGTACATGTGCAAGGTGACCCCGCAATGGGTTATCCAAAAGTGGTCGCCTTAGACAGGTGGTCGCCTTCACAGGATCTTTAGATCAGCAGAAAGAAGACCATGGGACCAAAGATGGGCGGTCTGCTTAGACAAGTGGTCGCCGTATTCAGGTGGTCGCTTTGATAGGTCTTACTGTGCAATTTTTTTTTACATGTAAATCGTGAATTTTTAACTAAGCGATGGACTAGTTCGAATGGCCTTCATTGGATGCGTCTGGATTTTTAAATTTTTTTTAATTTTTTTTTTTTTTTTTTTTTTTTACTTTTGTAGATGTGGATGGTTAGTGGATTATTTGCAACAATTTACCTGGGAGAGTCAGAGAGTCAGTTTACGAGCTCAGCTTTTAAGTCAGTTGTCCGCTCGGCTAGCCCATCATCACCATCCAACCCTTGCCCACCCCGCACCTTAACCCGTTTACTACTGTTAAAATGTGAACACGATCCAACCGCAAGAGACATAGATCCTCATGAGCCCCCGCGAATGCGGGGGCTCATGAGGATCTATGCCTCTTGCTGAGACCAATTTGTCGCCACATTCCTTGGACAGTTGCGGCTTTTTTTCGTTGGATGAAGAAAGCTTTCATTTACGGAATAATTATTCGTCCAGCGGCAGGGAAGAGGGTTAAGCCACCCTCCCCTATCAGCATTAGTCCCTTTTTTTTACGAAGCATGGTCACGTCGGACAATAGACCCCTGGGGGCCCGGGAGTCAAAGGGGGGAAGCGAGTAATTTTTTTGGACACGCGCCATGGTGCAGACTAATTGATCTCCGTTGCAATATACTATTCACGACAGCCGTGGTTTTATGCTTCGCAGTCCGTGTACGGTCACCACCATGGCTTAGACAGATATATAAAATATTCAGTCGACTTCGCATGAAAAAAAAAAGTCAGGCTCGCATAACAAATGTCTTTTCGGAGGTCTCTATCAATTATTTACGTCCCTTCTATTTATAGAAGGGACTTTTTAGGACGGGTCGCGGTGGGGTGAATTTAATAGCATGTCCATGATGTCAAAGGCTAAACCTCTAACAATTGAAGTAACAATATAAAAATTACGTCATGTCTAGTTATGCTAACCTCGCTGCTGAACGTACATTTGGCGCGAAGCGCCGTATGTACATATGTATGTATGTGTGTGCGTATGTACGTAAACAAGAGAATCTCCGGTATTTCTGTACACACATGCTTGAAACATGGCAAAATACTTTCTTAAGTGGGTGGCTAAGAGAGCATCCGAGCATATTGTAATTGAATGTCTCAATGAAGACATAAACAACCGTTTATAAGAAGTCGGTTGACCCAGATTAGAGTCCGTAATTTTTGTCATATTTATAAAGACACTGGATGAGTTCGTTAGACAGCTTTGTATCCTTTCAACTTCTTTAGCAAAAAATAATTATTTTCAGAAAAGAATTAAAACACTAAAAACCTTGACCTCTAGAGAAAGTCAGACAGTGGCGGTGACGTATAAGAAGCAACTCCGTCACCACGCAGACACTGACATAATACTCTAAATATGAAGTCATTCTCTCTCTCGCGAGCGAGTATATGAAATATTCAGTCGACTTCGCATGAAAAAAAAAGTCAGGCTCGCATAATAATGTCTTTTCGGAGGTCCCTATCAATTATTTACGTCCCTTCTAGTTATAGAAGGGACTTTTTAGGACGGGTCGCGGTGGGGCGAATTTAATAGCATGTCCATGATGTCAAAGACGGGCAGGCTAAACCTCTAACAATTGAAGTAACAATATAAAAATTACGTCATGTCTAGTTACCCTAACCTCGCTGCTGAACGTACATTTGGCGCGAAGCGCCGTATGTGCTTAAGTATGTATGTATGTATGTATGTATGTATGTATGTATGTATGTATGTATGTATGTATGTATGTATGTATGTATGTATGTATGTATGTATGTATGTATGTATGTATGTATGTGAGAAAGACATTGGATGAGTTCGTTAGACAGCTTTGTATCCTTTCAACTTCTTTAGCAAAAATTAATTCTTTTCAGAAAAGAATTAAAACACTAAAAACCTTGACGTCTAGAGAAAGTCTGGCAGTGGCAGTGACGTAACGTCACCACGCAGACACTGACACAATACTCTAAATATGAAAGTCATTCTCTCTCGCGCGCGCGGCTTTCTCTCTCTCACACAAACATGCGCGCATCTCCAGGAGGAATGGATCCTCATGTGCCCTACAGGCGCATGAGGATCTATGCCTCTTGGAGATGTTTGGAGCGCGCGCACGCACTCACTAATACGCACACACACATCGACGCGCTTTCAGAAAGAGCATGCAGGTGACCCGTGTACTTAGTATATCATGTAGCTAGGTAAAGTCAACCTGTTTTCACACAAAATTAATTATAGCAAAACTGAAATTGCACCGTGAAGTTCTACTTTTGTCACAAATGAAGCGAAAGTAAAACTCATAATCACGTAAAATATAAAATTACGTAAAAACTAAAACATACGGCATGACAAATGACGTTTGACAAATCAATGACGCATAATATGTCCTGCGCCCCTTATAAAACTCACTGACTCATTGGCAGATCTGCGAGACTATTTCAATAGGAGATAATTCAACAACAGAATCAGGTCAAAGACAAAAGGTAGAGACCATTGACAGCGAGGACAGCTCTCATATAGAAGTGACTTTGTGGGTTATGGTTCATCCTATCTTTTTTTCTTATTAAATTACTTCGCATAATCAGTTATGACAAACTTCAGATGTAAACCCCTTCAGTGTCGAGAAAAAGTGAACAGAATGCAACTGCACGAGACATAGATCCTCGTGAGCCCCCGCAGTTGCGGGGGCTCATGAGTATCTATACCTCTTGTTAAAACCACTTTCGTACATTTGTGTCCATGTCCCTTTGACGGCCGGGACCTGTGATGTTGAATTTACAATGATTTAAAAAAACGACAATTCCAAAATTAAAAGGGAAGAATTTTTTTTTTTCTTCTTCAAAAACACCATTTGCGTGCACTGGCAGTAAAGCATGTTAGGTCCAGCAGTATTGTGTGATATATGACCCTCACTGCAATAGGCGCTTTATAAATACCCATTATTATTGACCCTTTCAGCCCTGACGCACTACAGCCGGAGATGGGTCGACCATGATCATGGTCTATCCATCTCGTGCAACTGACGCCTCCAAATTTGGGAGATACGGCCGTCGGGCTGAATGAGTCAATATGGGTCTAACCATCGCGAGACAAAGAGGCATGGGTCCTCATTCACCCACACAGGCAGTACGGGTCAATGAGAATCTATGCCCTGAGCTGCTGGAAAGGTTTGGCCATTGGACTGGTCTACTATTAACGCGTTCCAGGGACGCGGATACAAAGTGGTGTCAGCAAGAGGCATAGATCCTCATGAGCCCCCGCAATTGCGGGGGCTCATGAGGATCTATGCCTCTTGCAGCTGCACTGTGCTCACTCTTTCTCGGCAGTGAAAGGGTTCATCGTATAATTATGGATCGAGCATAACAGTTCAAGGGTGGTGCCAGGATACCATTGCCACATTTCGAAGACGTGCTGCATCCGGATGCGCAGCTTTATGGAACTCGCTGCCTGTCAGTCTGCGAAAGCTCTCTACTCTCTCTCTCTCTCTCTCTCTCTCTCTCTCTCTCTCTCTCTCTCTCTCTCTCTCTCTCTCTCTCTCTCTCTCTCTCTCTCTCTCTCTCTCTCTCAGTTTAAGGCTGAGTTGAAAACTCACTTCTTCCAGCTTGCTTTTCCTCAGTCAGTAGATAAGTGGTCCTGTTGTATTTATTTGTAATGTAGTTTCACATCGTCTATGTCATGTTTGAATGCGTGTGTTAGCGCAATGAGTTTTTGCCACACACACACACACACACACAAATTGCGCTATAGAAGAACTATTCATTATTATTTTTATTTATTTATGCCGTTTACAGCACTTCTCGCATGAATGAAATATTTAGGACTGCACTAAGCCTTGAACTAATCGAAATCGATTCATTCCCTGAACAGCCGTGATGCAGTTTGAAGAGAGGACGACTCCAAACTGTGTGACTTTCCACACTTGGACTAAATGCGTTAACCCCTTCACTGCCAGTGATGAGGAATTGCGCGTCTAAGACCACTTTACACTGACCAACACTCGCGAGAAGAACGCAATGTACCGGGGACCTAACAAGGCATAAATAGCACAGGAGTACAAGTGACACAAATCCTCATCAGCTCCCCCTCACCATCCCCGCGACTGCGGCGGCTCATGAGGGTTTATGTCTCTTGCAGATGGGTAGTGTCCGTCTTGTCCCGGCAGGCTGAAGACCCAATACCGCCGTAGCTGTTCAAAGATACACTTCAGTAACAGATGGTTACGAAACGCTACACACATGACTATTTATGGTTCATTTAGATACAGGACAATCCAGTTCAGCACACGTCGTCTTAATATCAAGTAGCCTGACAATGACGCCACTCCGTTCTATGAATACAACGGTATCAATACGAGAAACAGCAAAAAAATAGATTGACACGCTTTAACGACTGCGCAGAATAAATAAGCGCGATTACCCGTGTGCTTTTGCTGCGTGTCTAAACTGCTGTTAACTCATTATACCCCAGACACACCACAGCAAGGCACAGTGCAAGGGTGAGAGCTGGCGCATGGCAAGCTATCATTGCTAGTCGGTCTGTGTCCTGCACTAGAGTGCAGTTTTCAGAGGACAACGGCAAAATTTGGGGATTTCGGTGTTGGGGTAGAATGAGTTAACGTTCCGGGCATTAGGTGTGTGGACAAGGCATAATGAACACAAATGGTGCTGAAATGTGTCGTCCGATTTACGCGTAATGGCACTTTAAAGGGTTAAATTAGACGCACTTTTACCGCGCAGCATGGAACCATACATCATGCAAATAAACTGACGTAAACTGACGATATCTAACTGCAGTTAGATAGTATACATCTGAGTATTCGTGCGGATTGTCGTGGTCACCAGAGAGTTGTGCTTGTGGGTTCAGGAGTATAGCCCGGACTATAGTTAATCGCGAGCTGGGACTGTGGATCGAATTCCCTCACTGCAGGAGACTGAACTGCACTTCGTCATACTTGATATAACTGATACGTGAAGGATCAGTGTAGCAATTTAGTGGTTACCCAAGCGCGAAAAACGATTCCGCTTTAGTGTCCGCTAACGCCTGACAGGGTTACGCTAAAAAGTCTCCCCAAAGGATGCGGTCTGCTGATGACACTGACTACGTGGGGCAACACTGTCCCGATGTGCAAAGGCCATCGAGCTGACGTCGGCTCGATGACCTTTGCGCACTGGGATACACTGTCCAGATCGCTTCAATTGGTGCGGGGTGTTCAGATCGGGCACTGAACCAACCAGACACCCTGAAGGGCCTTGGCTGCGGTGCCAGGTACTGATCAGCCTACAGACCATAGAACACATGATCTCTGGTTTTGACCCCACCCCTTACCATTGATCTCAAATTGCACTCGTGCAACGACTGACTGCACACTGACCGACATCCGCGTGAAAAACTCAGACGTAAATGGGACTCGGTCTCATAGTCAGCTCCATGCATCTGTAATAGCAGACCTTGCGGCCAATTATATTCTTTAATAATATAATAATAATACATAGTTTTTATATAGCGCCCTTCCGCACAGACAGCAAGATCGGAACGCTTTACAACACATAGAAATACTTTTAAAAGGGGGGGGGGGGGATTATAAAGTATATAAAGTAAACACTAGCTCGCACCGTGTAGACACACTCCTAACACGAAACACACACGCACATACACAAACAAACACTCGCACACACACGCACACACACACACACACACACACACACACACACACACACACACACACACACACACACACACACACACAATCTACATACACGGGCTACACATGTACATACATGACAACAGCCAACATTTCCAGGCAGCACATCCAGACTAAGCTAATCCTGATAATTATGCTACCAGGAAAAGATGGGTCTTCAAATTTGTTTTGAAAGTCATCAGGATAGGGGACAGACGGACGTGCAGTGGAAGTGAGTTCCAGACGTGAGGGGCCTGATAACTGAAAGAATGTGCACCAGCAGTTTTTAGATTAACTCTGGGCTGAACAAGCAGTTTCTGTGAGCTTGAGCGTAGACTTCTACTAGGATTGTGTGATGCAAGGGAAAAGGTCAGATATGCAGGAAGTGTATTGTCATAGTGTTTATATGCCAAAGTGGCCAGCTTGTACTCTATTCTCTGCTTGACAGGTAGGCAGTGGAGATGCTTTAGCGGTGATGCGACATGATGTGCGTTTTTTTTGCGAAGGACTAACCTGGCTGCATTATTCTGGATATGCTGAATGCGAGTGAGTTGATCAGATGATATATCAGCAAGGAACCTTACCTCCCTCTGCAGCCTTTCACGAGAAACTCTGCCTCTATCGAACACTAGTTCCAATGCCTTTCTTGAAGTCTGCAGACATTGCTTTAAGTCATGACCTGCCCAGCTTTTAGCCAGAAATATTTAGCCAGGATAGAAATTTACGTTTTAAAACCATCCTCTTAGTCTTGCTGGCTAGACTTTTACCCTTCACTAGGGTGACGCCGTGAGATGGCTGTACCGGGTAGTTGCCTGCTCGGCGTTAGACCCAACCAACTAACTAATCTGTCTGGCAGGGATCAGCCCCTTCTACGACTAATCCTAGGTGACCTCAAGATTGTGGAGTTATTCTGGGTTATTGCAGTACCGCCATAAAAACCCAACTTAACGGTCGTTCAGTTAATAACTGGAACAGCGTCCTCCACGAGATTGAATTTCAGACCATCAACTACAGATTGGGTTTCCAGCACACTGTACCCCTGATTGCCACCTTTACCTGAAGAACAAGAATGCAGATGAGCTGAACAAGAGGCATAGATCCTCATGAGCCCCCGCAATGCGGGGGCTCATGAGGTTCTAAGCCTCTTGCACATATATGTCGTTCGCCGTAAGATTTAGAAAGTGACATGAAATAGTGACTTGCGGACTACAAGACAAAAAACACAATGTCAGGAGTCTGAAAGATGTCCTACGTTAAAACCCACATGATTGTCTATGCCCGAAGGAACATTGATCTAAATGATACCGATCTTTGTCGGCTGAAGGGAGGTTTTTAGATTCTCGACTGTAGTCTCAGGCAAAAAATATTCAACTTAAAGACCGACTGAAAACCTTGCTCTGGGCAATTCAATGTCTCTTCATCTTATGGCGGTGTAGAATTTCATGAGCCCTTCAACAGAATCAGTACCTCTGGATGTTTATAGAGCGGAATGGCCACAATTTGCTATCGTCACTGCTCCTCGTGCGAATAGAATCGTGAGGTTTTAAGCTTGATGGTGCCAGACACAAATGGAAAGTTGCCACCTCCCCGCCAGTTTATTGCCTGAGAGTCCCGCACTGTCGGCACTGAAGACATTTGTGTGCTGGTCTGTGATTTTGAACCTTACGGCTAGAAGCTGTAAGATCCAAAACCCGAGTTCAGCATACATTTGGTGGCTGTTCTTCAATTGAATTACCACTTTGACAAAGGTGGTACAGTGTTCAGCAAAAACGAAACACACTTTTAAAGTGAAAAACTCAAGAGAACAAAATGGATTCTTGAGCTCTCAACGTGAATTTTCATTTTATGCATTGTTTGTGTGACTAACATCACATTAAGCGAAGTATACAATGCATTTTCCATGGGAAATCTTACTCTGTATAAAAAGGGAATTTTTTTTGTATGTTATCTTAAAAGTGTAATGTTTTTATTTAACCCGTTCAGTACCGAGAAAAAAATTAACAAAACAAAGCCGCAAGAGGTATAGATCCTCATGAGCCCCCACAGTTGCGGGGGCTCATGAGGATCTATGCCTCTTGCTGAGACTACTTTGAATCCATGTTTTAGAAGAATATCTTGCATTCTGAATTCAGGGTACCGACTTCCATTATAACATCTTATGGATGAATGTGCAACGAACTTTTAGACGTATTCAACAATCTCTTTGCGTTTCATCGTGCATTCTCACCAGCCTCTGCAACAGCCATCGTTGCTTCTTGCACATTAACTTTTGGTCGGCGATAGCCGAGCGAGAGAAACCGGTTCTTGACACCTTTAATGTCGGCGATGTGGGGATGCTCTGATTAATCTGTCAATACCAGAGCGCGTAACCCTTACACCGTATTCGTTTAAGCAGGGGAGACGGCCCTCTGACGGCAGGGCACCGGGTTCAAAGACCCGCATGAATGAAAAGGGTCAGATCTTTTGAGGTTGCTCTCAGAAAGGGGTGGGGGGCTCAGTTGCTCGAGTGGGCTTAAATCTAGCGCAAGCCTCGACCCAAGATGCTCTGCTATAGCGGAGCACCTTGGGTCATGGCTTGCGCTGGATTTAAGCTTACTCATGCAACTGACCACATCTTTTTGGGAAGATGCTCCAGGAACTGGGGTGACGGCTCAGTTGCATAAGAAAGCTTAAATTCTGCGCAGACCACAACGCAAGATGCTCAGCTATAAGCCGGGCATCCCGCGAAGTGGCTTGTGCAGAATTTAAGATCACTCGTGCCGCTGACCCCTGAACTTTTGAGAATGCTCCCGAAACCGAGTCGGCGAGTGGGCAGGCATTTTCATTTACAGCTAATCAGTCGAGAGATGGTTTGATATTGCTTTGGTGGTTTTTTTTTTTGTTGTTTCTTTTTTTCCCGATAAGGCAAAAAGACGAGGAGTGTATGATGTGTGTGATTCATCTCGACTGATGTGACTCGTCTTCGTCCTATCCGTTCACTTCAAGAACGAAACAAAGTTTTTAATGAAATCGTGCTCAGTTTATACAGGAATTTTACCCCTTGTTTTTCCTCTCTCAACTAAACTGAAAGAATAATATTAATAAATGTATGGTGTGTGTGATTTATAATCGTCTGTAAAGTTGTGTGTGTGTGTGTGTGTGTGTGTGTGTGTGTGTGTGTGTGTGTGTGTGTGTGTGTGTGTGTGTGTGTGTGTGTGTGTGTGTGTGTGTGTGTGTTTTCAATTCGTCCACTTCAAAACTGAAAAAAAAAAACGTTTAACTGGTCCTTCACTGCCAGGGCAAGACGAACGTTACCCAGCTGCAAGAGACATAAACTCGCATGAGTTCCCGCAGTCGCGACTACGGGGTCTTATGAGGATTTGTGTCTCTTGCTAGTCCTGTGTTCTTTATGCCTATGTTTGTCTCATTTTCATCTCTGCAGAAACACTACACACTGACCGACAGCCGCGTGAAGAACAACATGTTCTTCAGTCACGCGGCTGTCAGTCAATGTGTGGTGGTTTCAGACGCGCAATTCGTGATCACTGACAGCGAAAGGGTTAAATAAAACCCACTGAAACTGTCATCTGAAAAATTATCCTCAGGTCGTGTCTAAATCCTCAGAATGTACCGGCAGATCAACTCAAGCACAGTGTCTTTAAGGTACCATTATGAGAAATTATGAAGACACATTTCAGCACAATTTATGTTTAGTATGCCTTGTAGACACACCTAATGAACTTTAACAGCAGTTGGGACACGCAGCAAAAACACACGCGTATCGATCTTATTTATTTTGCGCAGCCATTAGCCTGTCAACCTCGCGCTGGGACCATATGGCGTTGAGGCGCGTCCCCTGGGTGGTGGATAGGGGGTCCCTCGTGAGAGGGGTGCACCGAATAAAATAAGGTGCCGTGAACCAACATGGTCTAAGGGAAGGTGACCCCGACAGAAAACCCCTGGTCCTCCTAGTAAGGGGGTTGGGCGTGGGGGTAGCTTCCCCACCCTGCAAAAAAGGAAATAGCTACAAAAACGCTGACGAAAAGACTAACAGTAATTCCTTTCCTGGAGGAGGAAGGTTCTTCTACCAGAAGACTTATGACGTCCTGTGGTGAAAGCCGGAAGTCTTCGGAAGCCACAGGACCGAGCCGCCTCTCTCTATCCAGGGATACAACCATGGGCACATGGAACGTCAAGACCATGTACCAGAGCGGCAAGGCCGCCCAGATAGCAGCGGAAATGCAAAAGTACAACCTTTCCCTGCTAGGTATCAGTGAAGCCAGATGGACGCAGTCTGGCCAGAAAAGGCTGTTAAGTGGGGAGATGATTCTGTATTCAGGTCATGAAGAGGAGAATGCCCCCCATACAGAAGGTGTAGCATTCATGCTGTCACCAGTGGCACAGAGAGCGCTGATGGGCTGGGGACCTCTTGGGCCAAGAATTATCACAGCAGCCTTTAGAACCAAGAAAAAGCTTAAGCTGAACGTCATCCAGTGTTATGCGCCCACTAATGACAGTGACGAGGAAGAGAAACAAGAGTTCTACGACCGACTCCAGAGTGCCTTGGACAAATGTGCGGAGCGAGACATCACCATCGTCATGGGCGATTTTAATGCCAAAATAGGGGAGGACAACACCGGATACGAAGAGGTGATGGGGAGACAGGGACTAGGCTTGGAGATGAGTGAGAACGGGGAGAGGTTTGTAGACTTTTGTGCTCTAAATCGACTTGTCATTGGAGGCAGCATCTTCCCACACAGAAGAATACACAAAGCAACTTGGGTCTCACCTGACCATACAACAGAGAACCAAATAGACCATATCTGCATTAGCAAGAAATTTAGAAGATCCCTTCAAGATGTTCGAGTGAGGAGGGGAGCAGATGTCGCCTCAGACCACCATCTGCTTACCTTAAGAATGAAGCTCAAGCTAAAGAAAAGCCGCACAGAGACAACAAGAAGACAGCGCTATAATGTAGGCCTCCTGAGAGAAACTGGAGTTAGAGAAGAGTTCAAACTGGTGCTGTCCAACCGGTTTCAAGCGCTACAGGAGCTAGTAAATGAAGAGGAGGCGGTCACCACAGAGCAGCAGTGGAAGGCAGTCAGAGAGGCGCTGAACTCAACCTGCAAAGACACTGTAGGGTTCAGGAAATACCATCACAAGGACTGGCTGTCGGCACAGACCTTGAAGAAGATAGAAGTGAGGAAGCAGAAGAAAGCAGTTGTCAACAACAGTCGCACGAGAGCAGCTAAAGTAAGGGCACAGGGGGAATACTCGGAAGCCAACCGTGAGGTGAAAAGGAGTATCAGGGCAGACAAGAGGGCCTACACAGACAGCCTGGCAGCAGAGGCAGAAAAGGCAGCAGGCAGTGGCAACATGAAACAGCTCTACGACATTACCAGAAGATTGTCAGGCAAGTATGGCCATACAGAAAGACCAGTAAAAGACAAAGAAGGCAAGCCTATTGCAGACAGAGCAGACCAACTCGACAGATGGGCCGAGTATTTTGAAGAGTTACTGAACAGACCTAGCCCACCCGACCCCCCCAGACATCCAGCCGGCAGAGACCGACCTACCCATCAGCTGTGACAGACCCAGCCGGGAAGAGATCAGAAGAGCAGTGGCATTTTTGAAGAACGGAAAAGCAGCAGGGCCAGATGGCATCCCAGCGGAGTCTCTGAAAGCGGACCTAGAGACAACAGTGGAGATGCTGTACCCACTGTTTGGAAAGATCTGGGAAGAGGAGGTGATGCCGGCTGACTGGAAGGAGGGGTACCTAATCAAGCTTCCCAAGAAAGGCGACCTCAGCAAGTGTTCCAACTACAGAGGAATCACCTTGCTGTCAGTACCAGGAAAGGTCTTCAACAGGATCATCCTGGAGAGAATGAAGAGCTCCGTTGACCCCCAGCTGAGAGACCAGCAAGCAGGATTCAGGAAGAACCGATCATGTACAGACCAGATCGCCACTCTCCGCATCATCGTGGAACAGTCTCTGGAGTGGAGCTCCCCGCTGTACGTCAACTTTGTGGATTATGAGAAAGCATTTGACAGTGTGGACCGAGAGACTCTGTGGAAACTCCTTCGACACTACGGTGTACCCACAAAGCTCGTCCGCCTGATCAAGAGCAGCTACGATGGCACGACATGTCGCGTGATCCACGAAGGGCAGTTCACCAGGGAGCTCCAGGTCAGAACTGGTGTCAGGCAGGGGTGTCTGCTGTCTCCGTTCCTCTTCCTACTGGCCATAGACTGGGTCATGAAGATGACCACAGAGCACAGACGAAGTGGAATACAGTGGACACTGTGGACACAGCTTGACGACCTCGATTTTGCAGACGACTTGGCTTTACTGTCCCACACTCATCAACAAATGCAGGACAAGACCACGAGGCTTGCTGACATCTCGTCCCAAGTGGGCCTCACCATTCACAAACAGAAAACAAAGACAATGAGGCTGAACGCAACCAGGGAAGAACCAGTCTTGCTTGCTGGCACCCCGTTGGAGGAGGTGGAGTCCTTCACCTATCTCGGGAGCATCATAGACAAAAAAGGTGGCACTGATGCAGATGTCAGAGCACGAATCGGTAAAGCCAGAGCAGCCTTTCTCCAGTTGAAAAAAGTGTGGAGTTCCAGAGAGCTGTCAGAACACACCAAAGTCCGGATTTTCAACTCCAATGTAAAAGCAGTTCTCCTATATGGAGCAGAGACTTGGAGATTGACAAAAACCACAGTCAACAGAGTACAGACCTTCATGAACAGTTGCCTTAGAAGAATTTTGAAAATCCACTGGCCAGAGAAGTTCAGCAATGTCAGACTCTGGGAGAGAACAGAGCAGATAACAGCAGAAAATGAAATTGGGCGAAGAAGATGGGGATGGATCGGTCACAGTCTGAGAAAGCCAGCTTCCAGTATCACTAGGCAGGCATTGTCATGGAACCCCCAGGGAAAGAGGAAAAGAGGTAGGCCGAGAAACTCCTGGCGTCGAGACCTCCAAGCAGACATCAAGAGACTGGGAACCACCTGGAGTAGAATCGAAGGAGAAGCACAGGACAGGAGTTGCTGGAGGTCTCTCGTCGACGGCCTATACCCGGGGAGGGGTGACAGGCGTAAGTAAGTAAGTAATTAGCCTGTCAATCTATTTCTAGCTGTTTCTCATGCTGAAAGCATTGTATTTATAGTACGGATTAGAATCATTGTCAAATTACTTGATATAAAGACGACGTGTGCTGTACTGGATTGTCCTGTGCCTAAATGAATAATGCGGACTAGATCTGTGTGTAGCGTTTCGTAACAATGTGTTACATAAGTGTATCTTTGAACAGTTACGGCGGTAGTGGGTCTTCAACACAAGTAAGCCGTTTTGCGTTCGAAAAGGCGGTTCGATGCCGCGTATACGGATGCGGCACATGTCGAATAAGTTAACTCAATGAACCCTAGAGTCAGAATTTCAGAAGTTGGGTGTTGTTTTCTGAAGATTACTTTACAGTTCGGGAGACAGATCCGCCATGATAGTTCAAGGTGGATGCCAAAATACGACAGGTCCGTGGACGGTCGCGCTTCAGTGTCCAAAGCGCATTGACAGAATAACTTGGCTCCTCTAAAACCGCCCTTGTATTATACTGGCGAGTTCGATCTGCCCTCTTTCGCTGTGTCTCAGGACTGAAGGAGTTAACTCATGAATTCGAGACGTACCGCATCCGTATTTGCGGCACGAAGACGCATATCTCCGTACAGGAAGTCTCGGATGCGTCAAGTTAACCCTATGGCTGTCGGCGCTTTTTGTCGCGATGATTCCTGCTAGCGTCTACCTGCGTCGCAATCAAGGTGTCTCTCTATATTGACCGTCTGCTATCGGCATCAGGCGGTGGCATCAAGGTGTCTCTCTATATTGACCGTCTGCTATCGGCATCAGGCGATGGCGGCTTGTATAATTCATTACAAGCTCGTTAAAACCTCTCGTCTCGCGCGGGCGGGAACTCAAATTAAAAATTAAACATTTTACCTGAGTGCGAACCCAACAGCCGGTGTTAGTTCTCTCAGCTTCAGTCCCGTGCCTTACTCTACCATCTGCAACAGGCATAGATTCTCATGATCCCCTGCCAGCGACGAGGAACATAATCAACGAAAGGAATCGGTACATCTTTATCAGCCCTGACAAAGTCGTCTGAACATTGCACAATTTGCAAGAGCCAACGCGACTCTCAGTGAGTCTTTGCGAATCCATTTGTTCCGCCTGTTTAGAGGCATAGATTCTCACGAGCCCCTGCCTTCCGACGCAGGCAGGTCTTCATAATGCCTATTTCTGACACCGACTGCCCACATTTACATCATCTGTTTGAGGGCATTGCCGGAACGAACTGTACGACTATGGATTTTCTTACCTCGACGTGTGGGCGTTGTAGTGGAATCTGGGACCACTCGCGTGAGTGAGTTTAGTCCTGCGCCAGCCACTAATCAAGAGCCTCTTGCTTAATGGCTGGCGCAGGATTAAGCTCACTTATGCAACTGGCAAACCCGTGACCCGTGATAACTTAGGTCGACGTAAGCCCGAAGACTTTTTATTTGTGTACTTGGTATGCAATGAATGTGCAAAAGAATAAATGATATGTTCGAAAAAGGATTCGGCAAAACAAAGAAAACAGAAAATAATCAAAGGGGAGAAACTCAGCATTGTGGCGGGGAGTGGTTATCTCTCCTGGCGTTATTCCAGTGCTCAGTAGTCAGTTCTGACAGTTATACTGAGGTGTTTGTGTGTATGTGTGTGTGTGTGTGTGTGTTGTGTGTGTGTGTGTGTGTGTGTGTGTGTGTTGTGTGTGTGTGTGTATCTGTGCGTGTGTGTGTATGTGTCTGTGCGTGCGTAGATGTGTCTGTGTGTGTGTGTATGTGTGTCTGTGCGTGTGTGCGCGCGTGTGTGTGCGTGTGTTGCGCGCGTGTTTGTGCTGTCTTGCGCGAGCTTTGCCATAATATGCCGCCTGTACCAGAATGCGCCAGAGAGCGATAAGCATCACGCCATTGACTAGGATTAGAAAGCCGCAAAAACTAAAAAAAGGAAGAAAACTGCACAAAACACAGAAGTTTCTGAAATTACATCCATTATCGCCGCAAAACCTGCAAAGCAATTTCCCATTTTTTAGGTCGCATCAAAGAGCGCAGAACGGCGTACGGCGGATATTAATCAGATACGCTCAATCAATTCCTCTTTCAGCCGCGGTATTACCATGAAAAAAAAAAAATCAGAAAATGTCATTTTGGTGCAGGCAAGGTCGCTTCAATCGATGCAATGATGGCAGCACGGTTGTAATTAATCCTCTTGTGGTTGTAGCCACCGGTACTGTTTACAGTACCTTTGGCTTCAAACACAACGGGGTTAATTAATTTTAACCCCTATTAATGCTATTTATACCCTTGTGTGCACGAGCTTAGACATTTGATTTATCGACCCGGTCACTCAGTGTTAGTGGACGGAGATTGTGATTTTGAAAGGATTCTAAATTCAGCGTCAATGATACCCGGCCGTGATAGTAACATGAGTACAAAAGTGTCAGCAAGAGGCATAGTCATGAGCCCCCGCAACTGCGGGGGTTCATGAGGATCTATGCCTCTTGCGTGGCGTTCAGTGTGTCTCAGTGAAGGGATTAAACAGTTAATTAGTAAATGAAAAATACACTCAAACGTTACATGAAGTGGCGTTACATTACGTCCAGCATGACGCAAAGATCCTCTTCTATACATCTGGCAGTTGGATTGTGTACAATTCTTGCGGCAATGAAGGGGTTACTGTTAATTCTGGTGCTTCAACTAAAATGAGTGGTGGGTGAAACGATACTGTCGAGCAAATCAGCACTAGTTATTTGATACGCTCGAGAAAATTAGTAGTAGCTAGTATGCAAAGGGTCGTCACAAAGCTTACCAGTGAGACGGACAAACCGTTTTGGCTGTCCGTAGCGCTTTTTGTCGAGGTGATTTCTGCAGGAATAACCTCAACAAAAAGCGCTACCGACAGCCGATCGGTTAATCCTTATCTTTCCTATCAGCGTCCGACACGCCTGTCCTTGAACTGTGCTATCATCTTCATTGTCGCAGCTGCAGGATTCTCGAAAAAGACTCGCCTTTGTACAGTTCCCGCACCATACAGGCAAACCGGTCAAATCTTGTCGCAGTTGTGGACTCTCTAAGCCACCGAGGACAACCAATGCAATGGAACGTACGAACATCAATGGGTTTTCTAACGAATGAAACATGACGACTTTCCCGTCGGGATTTCATTCAACCAGCCCGGTACAAACGACAGCGGAAGATGATGATAGTGAACGGAAGTCTTTGGTGAGATAGTCGCCTGGAGCCATCATGGTCGATCATTCTACCACAACTGATACAGTCGTTGAAGGCGTCTGTTGAAATTTGAAGTCGAAATTGAGATTCCACACACTTCTGGACCTCTGTCTTGTTTGGTATACATAGTTTCCTTTTATTCTATTTAAATAAAAAAAAAAAAAAGCTTTCGTTAGTGTTTCAACGTCTATGGATCACTAAACTCGGGAAAATCGAAAATCAAGAAATCAACAACAACCAAAACAGAACAAAAGAAAACAAAACAAAACAAAAAGACTGAAACGAAACGAAACGACCACCCCCCCCCCCCCTCCCCCCCCCCCCCCAACAAAAAAAAAAAAAAAAAGAACATGAAAAAAAAAAAAAAAAAGAAAGAAAGAGACTTCGAATATGGTTGAAAAGGTAGTTGAGTCAATGTGAATCAAACTCTACATGCAGTTTTGAACTCCGGTTTTCAAGCTTTACCGAACAGGCGATCAACAAATACATTGAGAATTAATAGGCACGTGAGCGTACCCAACACTAAAATGAGATTTTCTCTTTGTACTTTGAAGAAGCCAGGTCATGCACTTTGTACACGTACGCGTGTGTTGTCGCGGATAGAGTTTGGATTGGTGTGCGTAGTAGGTAGGGGGCAAAGGGGGTCACTAACGAGGGGTTCACATTACTTGCGCGTGTGTGTGTGTGTGTGTGTGTGCGTGCGTGCACGCACACGCGCACTCACAAACACGCACACACAAAGACAACACAATCAAACAATCAATCAACTCCCATGAGGCCGGTGTAATTCAGTTTGCAGTCTGCACGTGTGCGCGATCGAAACCTTACTTCCAAAGACTGAACCCCCGTTGACTTCCTCCGTCTGAGACGTAGAGACAGACATAATCCCTACAACCCTAACAATAACTGAACAAGAGGCACAGTGTCTCGTGCGTCCCTGCGGCCGCAGGGTCTAATGAGAATCTATGCCTCATGCAGGTGGCGCGGGTCTATACGGCCTAAGGGACAATTTTATCGGTTCTTTGTCTGGCCGACACTACCATTGTCCAACAATATGGTCGCACGGATGTCCTACTTGTGCTGAAAAGATAATAGCGCGTGGCTAGAAGATTTCTCATGTGAACTGCATTCTTCTGAAAGAGTTCTACAGTTTTCAGCTCAATGCACAGGTGACAAAGGAAAGCAGTCTGCACAAGAATACTAGTTAGTTTAAACGGCAATGTGTTAAAAGGTCGCCAACCTTGCCTCCTCTGGGTTTCGTTACAGGTGACAAAGAAAACCAGTTAGTGAAAGAACGCTACACTATGCCACTGACTGCGTCTTTTTCGACTACCCAGCCCTCTCTAACCGAATAGATGTCACTGCGCCTTTCAAATATCCAGCTTCACTTCGATTTTCAATTATCCGCCTCAAAGAAAATATGTGAAATCCATTCATTGCCCAGGCATGTTATTTCCACCTCCGCCGCATCAGTCAGATCAGAAAATACCTCACTACCGAAGCTGCCACCAAACTCCCTGACTCTCTCATCCTATCTCGCATCGACTACTGCAACTCTCTCCTTTCCGGCCTTCCTCACTCCACCACTCTCACTCTCCAGCGCGTCCAGAACAATGCTGCCCGCCTCGTCCTCAGAAAGAAAAGATCCGACCACATCACTCCCCTGCTCAAGCTCCTTCACTGGCTCCCCATCCCCCAACGCATCCAATACAAGATTCTGTCTCTCTGCTACAAATCCCTGAACAACTACGCTCCTACCTATCTCTCCAACTTACTTCACCCCTACACTCCTTTCCGCTCCCTCCGCTCCGCCTCCGCTCTCTCCGCCTCCTCATCCCCCGCACCAAACTCAGCACTTTCGGCCCCCGTTCCTTCTCCGTCTACGGTCCATCCACCTGGAACACTCTCCCACTCTCTCTCCGTCAGAAACACTCTCTCTCCTCCTTCTAGTCCGCCCTCAAAACTCACCTCTTTCAACATTTCTAGCACTATATCACCACACTCCCCACCCAAGCTGACCGTCGCAATGTTTTTTCACTATCTGTGGTGCGTGAGTCACTGTCTAAAGGGTGCGCAAGCGTGTGCGAGTTGTGAGTGCGCGCTTAGAGTTATAATTATTATAAGATAAGCGCATCATAAATACCGTAATTATTTTTTTTTATTATTATTATTGCCAGTGGGCGGAGATTGTGTTTTTTAAATCATGGTACTGAAATACAATGTCAAATTTCCAGTCGTCAAGGAAACATTAATTGATACAAACTGGTTTCTGCAAGAGGCATATATTCTCATGAGCCCCCGCAACTGCGGGGGCTCATGAGGATCTATACCTCTTGCAACTGGGCGGTGTTCTTTCTCAGTGACAGTTAAATAGTAAACGAACACTACACTCAAACTGCTCTCTCTCTCTCTCTCTCTCTCTCTCTCTCTCTCTCTCTCTCTCTCTCTCTCTCTCTCTCTCTCTCTCTCTCTCTCTCTCTCTCTCTCTCTCTCTCCCCAATTCCAAACCGCAATTCACTCAGAAGATCAGATACATGGGAGGCCACTTAAACAAAGGAAACCGCCTCCATTTACAGGAGAGCTATACAAGGTCAATCTAGGACGCACGTGGCGTAAGGTGATGGCCGAAAGCGGTCGGCGACAATCAGAATGACAGCTTGAGGTGAAATACTGGCTGCCAGCACACATAGCCACGCTGTCACCTTTGTTCGGAAGGGAGATCAGGGGGACTTGGATCGGGCCAGAGTTATGTACCGTTTGGTGACACGCGACCATTGTCACCTTTGTTTGCACGGCCGGGCCGGAGTGCCGCACTGACCAAGAGTTTGACTCTAGTCAGGGTGTCCCGTTAGATCACTACTGTTACATCTGTCGGACAATCGAACAGCTAGTACCTGAAGTCAAGCAGACACGTGGTTCAAGTAACTCATTCAGCCCGATGCAAGTATTTCCCAAATTTGGAGGCCATCTAACGACTATACACCTGTTGCAGGAGATGGATCGACCCTTGAATGATCATGATCGATCCATCTCCTGCTGTAGTGCGTGAGGGCTGAATGGGTTAACTTCAGATTGCATGTGAAATCGTCTGCCGTCTCAGTGAAGACTTAACAGTAACTGAGGCCGTAATGGCGCTGATTCTTAGTACGAGCTGAGAAGCCTAGATTTTCATGAGACCCACGACAGCAGGGGCTCATGCAAATCTATGCCTCTTGTAGGTGGAAAGAGTTTAATTTAAAAACGGCATACACTGTCACTTTTGTCCGGGCGGGGGCACATAATCGGATGCCGCTAAAGGCTCGGACCCGGCCACTCTGGGCACAAGGTAAGTGGAACTGATCCGGCCTACACAAGCTCGAAGAGGCATAGATTTTCACACGCCTGAGGTTGCAGGGCCATGAAAATCAGTGCATAGTTATTTGGTAGCCTCAGGTAGCAGGCACTATGGACATCTATGCCTCTTGTTGAACAAACTGACAAAGGGACAGCACCGTCACCTTTGTTAGGAAGCGATATTGGAGTAAGGGAACTTAAAAGCCCACTCCATCGGCAGGGATTGTGTCCCATCACTTAGACCAGGACGACAGTGTTTATTAAGTGGAGCTGCACTCGGCTAGAAAGCATGAGTTATAGATTTTTTTTATGAACACCTGCGGCTGCAGAGGCTTATAGAAATCTATGCCTCTTGCAGATGGATAGCGCTGTAGGAGTGCTCGCGGTTCCGTTAGACAAACGACAGGTGGCGAGTGTTATGGCTTCTGACACTAAGAGACTTTTGGCGGCGCGCTAACCATGGTGCTGATTAAGTCACGGGGCCCTTTCACGTGAAACTAATGACTCTTAAAGCCATATGCGCTCTGACTCGGATCGAGTACTGTTGTGACTGTGTGCCGTATGTTTGGGCATGGACACCTTTCATACAGATGTCAAGAGGTCACTAGCCCTAGTACCGTCACAGACTGAAAATAAATAAATTATTTAACGCAAGTCAGATTACCTGTTATGACAGTAAAAGAAGAAAAGAAAAGTACAAGATGGGATGAACCATAACCCACAAAGTCCCTTCTATATGAGAGCTGTTTTCGCTGTCAAGGGTCTCTACCTTTTGTCTTTGACTTGATTCTGATGTTGAAATATCTCCTTTTGAAAAAGCCTTGCAGATGTGCCAATGCGTCATAGTGAACTCTATTAGGGGCGCGCGCAGTGCATACGCGTCATTGGTTTGTCAACCGTCATTTGTCATGGCGTATTTTTTTTTTAAAATTTTTTTACGTAATTTTATATTTAACGTGATATGAGATTCGCTTTCGCTTCAAGACTTGGGAAAATGGTGACAAAACTAGAATTTCACGGTACAATATCAGTCTTGCTATAATTTGTGTGAAATCCATTGACTTTACCTAGCTGCATGCTAAACTAAGTACACCTACATTTTCTTCTGAAAGTGCGTCGATGTGTGTGTATGCGTGTGCGTGTGCGTGCGTGCATGCGCGCGCTGCAAACATCCTCAAGAGGCATAGATGTTCATGCGCCTCCGGGCACTTGAGGACCTATGCCTCTTGGGCGGATGCGCGCATATGTGTCATTGGTTTGTCAAACGTCATTTGTCATGTATTTTTTTTTGTTGTTTGTTTTTACGTAATTTTATATTTGACGTGAAATGAGTTTCGCTTTCGCTTCAAGATTTGGGAAAACGGTGGCTAACAGGCAGGAGATTTGTCTATATCGAAATTCCTCGGGAACCCCTGCCCACTCAGGTGAAGATCGGTACGTGCACAGCCAGTCTCTACCACCGGGAGCAGCGTCAGAATGCAGCCTCGGTCACCTGTTCCAGGTGTCTACGACAGGGCCACCGGGCGGCCACATGCGAGATGGACATCGTCTGTTGAACGTGCCGAACCCCCGGGCACAAAACCGGAGACCCCACCTGCCCCCAGCCCTCCCCACCACTCTCCTCGTGGGCTTCTGTTGTCGCTGGAACCCCCTCCCCCGCCCAGCACGCCCCTACCCCAAGCCATCGCCCCCCTCCCCGGCCTCCGACCCCAGGACCGTCAGCGTCAGGCCCCAGCCAGCCCGTGGGGTCGGGCAATCAGACGACTACAAGGGCGACCGCGGCAACGCACCTCCTCAGCAATGACGACTAGTGCCATCACCACGGCCACATCTACACCAGTGTCATCCATGGATCCCCGCACTAACCACCCTGGATTTCCGGGATACATGGAGATCGCGCTCGTGCTCTGTGTCCAAACGTCAGCGTAGCAGCCCTATGTCTGAGGATTCGCAGAGAAAGCGAGCGGTACGTACCGACAGGGAAACTGCAACTGTGACGTCACCACCATCAGCTGGCGAGGATTCCGTGTCCTCACAATCCTTTCCCCTCATACAAAATTATACTCTTCCTCCTCTCCTACCTCATAAATCACAATAACCTTCTTCCATTCTTCCCTACCATATATATTACTCCTATAAAAACCAATACAACAACATATTTACAATCAAACCTTCTCATTCAATCATAAAATCCCTCAATATCAATTAAATTTTCAATATAATCCTCCACTTCATCTCCAAACATATCCTCCTTAAACCCACATCACCACCATCACATCCCACAATCAAATCCAATCCATTCCCCACCACCTCTCAGCTACACACCCATCCCCATTAATCTCACATACCACCCCTCCCCTAAACAACCCACTTACCCCCTCCCCCAATAAACACAAAAACATCCTATCACATATACCATTCCACTACCATTTATTACCATTTTCCCCCCTCCCCATTTCCCTTAACCCATTTTCTTACCTCCATAAAAATATCCACTTCAACAATACCATCCACCATTATTCTCAACAATCACCAGACCCACAACCTTAAACAATATCCTCCCAACCCCATCCACTCAACATACACCCCCTCACTCCAAAACACACGTACTCATCAATTAATTACCTCCACCACCCATATCTAATATCATACACTAACCCCAACACCCTCCACCTCCCATAAAAAATCAATAAACACAACTAACATCCCCCTATATCCCCTTAACCGCATAAAAACATCTTCTCCCCCCCAATATAACATTACCCCCACACACCATTCTCCTCTCTATCCCACCACCCCCAATAATCCTCATATTATCTAAATAATTCAATAATAACACTCAGAACTCACTCCCCTCATTACCATAATCCCTCTAGAAGAACCCTCTCCTTATACTATAATCCCTATTAGAAAACCACAACCCCAAAATCTTCCCAATACAAATACTACAACAGTTCAGAATACTCACAGAACTGTATTGTATTTCACATGTGACCTAGAACGCTGATCCTCCCCCCCCCCCTCTCCCACTCGATTACGGCCCGTTATGCGGTCGCGCGTGTTTCTTGGAGAGCAAGCGATGAGGGCTCCATCTGCCCGTTGGGCGTTCCCGCGACGCGTTGAGTAGGGTTCACGCTTAGTATTTATTGCCCGCTCACCCCTATTTAACGGACGGTCTGCTATATGATAAAAACACTGGGTAGCGCGCTGTTTGAGTGATTACTCTCTTGTCGGCATGATCCTTACACTACCCCCAGTCTCACCGCCCCCCCCCTATACTCTCCACTCCCATCTCGACATGTCACAGACACAAGGTTGGGATTTGTGTAAAGTCAAATTAAAAGAATTAATTATATCATACAGTAAAGGAAAAAGAACTTCTCAACGGAGTACACAATTGGTATTGGAAGAATGGCTTAACAGTATTGAAAAGCGTCTCTCGCTTGATCCTAATAATGTTGTTCTATGTAAGCAGAGAGAGCACGTCAAGCACGAATTAGATATACACACGATGTACACTGCGCGAGGCGCCCAGACTAGAGCACGTGCTAAATTTATTGAAGAAGGCGAAAAGAGTACTCAGTACTTTCTCGGGCTGGAATGAACACAGGCAAATGCTAAGATAATGGACAAGTTAAGTATGCTAGATGGGCGTATAGTGTATTCACAGGAAGAAATCCTGTTTGAGCAATTTAACTATTTTAGTAACAAATATGACAAGATTGTTCAATTTAACGAAAATGAAGCAAATGCCTTTATTAATGTAGAAGTTCCTCAGTTAACAGAGGACCAGAAGACAGGGTTAGAGGACCACATTGCAGTGGATGAACTCACACACACTTTGAAAAAATGAAAAATGGCTCTGCTCCCGGACTTGATGGTCTCACGACATCTTTTTACAAATTCTTTTGGATAAAAGTTAAAAACATTGTTCTAGATTCGTTCAATGCAGCTTTTGTGCGTGGGGAGATGTCTGTGCTTCAAAGGCGTGCTGTAATTACAAAGGGAAAGGGCTGCCTAGAGAAGATTTAAATAACTGGCGCCCGATCTCTTCGACAAATACTGACTACAAAATACTCGCTAAATGTCTAGCACTCCGATTAGCTACAGTCATAAGTAGCCAGTTTAGTTCACGAGGATCAAGTTGGTTTCATCAAGGGCAGGAAGGTCAGCGATGTTATCAGACTTATTGATGACACTATAGACAATTTAAATATAGAAAATAAACCAGGAATATTACTTGCGCTAGACTACAAGCAAGCATTTGAGTCTGTCTCAAAAGAATATATGACTTGGGCATTTCAAAGGTTTGGTTTTGGGGAAAACGTTGTCAGATGGGTGAATGTCTTGACCAGTAATACAGAAAGCTGTGTAAACTACATGGGATGGATGTCTCAGTGTTTAAAAGTCAGGTCAGGAATAAGGCAGGGGTGTCCTTTTTCTCCGATGGCCTTCGTTCTAACCATAGAGTTATTAGCCATCAAAATCTGCGCAGACCCGTCTGTGCAGGGTCTACGTCTTCCAACTATTTCACACACTTCAGAAGATATCAGTTTGCTCAAATTAGCAATGCAGACGATATAAGCTTATTTCTGAAAAAAACAAATCAGGTCTTGAAAGGGTCCTGGAGTTAATTCAGCAGTTTTCAAAGTTCTCAGATTTACAAATGAACAGAAAGAAAACTGAGGCCATGTGGCTTGGCTCGTTGAAAGACTGTCATGAGCCGCCGCTTACCAGGACAGTACAGAAATGGTCCACAGCAGCTAAAGAGGCCCTGAAAGGTTGCTTTGACTGCACGGAGTGGAATGTTTTTACTGACACTACAAGCGACGTTGCCGAGCTGGCTGACACAGTTTGCAGCTAAATAAATTTCTGCGTAGACAGTGTTGTGCCTAAAACAACTGTTAAAATCTATTCCAACAACAAACCTTGGGTCACGAAGCACATCAAGGAGGTCTTAAACAGAAAGAAGAAAGCTTTTGAAGACAAGAACAAAGAACAGTTACGGACAGTACAAAAGGAACTGAAAAGGGAGCTTAGGAAGGGGAATGAAGCATATCGAAAAAAGATAGAAAAACAGTTTGAGACTGGTAACATGAAACGTGTGTGGGAGGGTATAAATCTGATGAGTGGGAACAAGAAGCAAAAAGCTGTTCCGGTTTTGAGCAAAACTACGGACTATGCCAACGACTTAAATCAGTTCTATGCAAGATTTGATTGTCATGATTTTGAGCATGAGAGGGAACAGGTCAAGGAAATGCTAGTTAGTGGACCTAAACACATGCAAAGTGAAGTGATTGTGGTGACTGAGGAGGAGGTGCTTAGCGTACTTAAACATACCAACCCAAACAAAGCGGCTGGGCCAGATGGTGTTAGATCAAATGTGTTAAAATTATGCGCTGAACAACTGTACCGAATTCTTTGCTATATTTTTAACATGTCACTTACCCAGTGTGTCGTTCCCTGTTCATGGAAGACCTCTTGTATTGTCCCCGTGCCAAAAAAGCAAACTGTATCTGTGATGAATGATTTAAGACCAGTTGCTCTTACCTCGTGTGTCATGAAGGTTTTTGAGAGGGCTGTTCTTTCACATTTTAAAATACAGGTTGCAGATTTTATGGACCCCTTTCAGTTTGCTTACAGAAGGCAAAGAGGTGTTGATGATGCCATTTTACATGTTGTAAACAACATCTACTCTCATTTAGAGAACCCAGGAGCCTCCATTCGACTGATGTTCTATGATTTTTCGTCTGCTTTTAACACCATTCAGCCACACATACTCGCCTCCAAACTAGTTCACATAAACATACCATTCTTTGGGTTTTGGACTATCTCACTAACCGGCCACAGTACGTCAGAATTAGTTCGGATCTAATCTCAGATGTACTTTTTACCAACACCGGTGCACCACAGGGGACTGTCCTGTAGCCTTTTTTTGTTGTTTTTTTTTGTACACAGCAGACTGTAGAGCTACTCATGACGACTGTGTCATGGACAAATACGCTGACGACACGGCACTGACAGGTCTGATTACAGATGAGGACGACAGACACTATCGACAAGAGATCGATGACTTTGTAGAGTGGTGCGATAGAAACTACCTTGAATTACATGTTGGCAAAACAAAAGAGATGGTCATAGATTTCAGGAATAACAAACAGCATCCCGGTCCTGTTGTTATCAAGGGAACAGAAGTTGAGCGTGTAGAGTCCTACAAGTATTTAGGTGTTCTTTTTGACAACGCACTCAACTGGAAACAAAACACAGATGCTAGTGTGGAAAAAAAAACCGCATACCCGTCTTTACTGTTTGAGAAAGCTCAGATCATTTCATGTAAGCACTCAGCTTTTACAGATGTTTTACTGCTCCAGTATTGTTAGCATTTTAACTTTTGGACTGACGTGCTGGGGGAGAAATCTATGTAACAGAGACCAAGATCGTCTTAACAAAGTAATCCGGAAAGGGGGTGGGGTGATTGGTAGGGCACAGGATAATTTGGACACACTGTACAACAGACGGATTACGAACAAATTGGCTGACATTCTTGATGACAAAACACATCCACTTAGATATGAATTTGACAGCAGACGTATCGAACGAAGTGGCAGGCTCCGAGTACCCAAAAGTCGTACATCACGTTATGCCAACTCTTTTGTCCCTCAGGCTGTTACCCTTTTCAACAGTAATATCAGTAGATAGTGTCGGTCAACATTCTTCCGTCCTTAGTACTAGCCCTCTCAGTATTATTACTAGTATTATTATTATTGTTATTCAAAGGTAACAATATGTCTGTTACAGTTCATTTCTGTAATTGAGTGTTATGGGTTATTTGATTTTTTTTTTTTAGATGAGTGATTGATGATGCCATGTGTGTTGTATGGGAAGACAGTGAATTTCCCCGTGAGGGATTAATAAAGTATTATTGTATTGTATTGTATTGAAAAACCATACGGCATCACTTGGAAAAAACGTCTGAAAATTTTGGGAATTGTTTTTGGCAGTGACATACCTGCCTCGAGTATAGAGGACAACTGGTTACACAGACTGGATAAAGTACGAAGAATTATATCAGCATGGTCAAGAAGAAATCTTAGTATCGCAGGGAAAATATGTATTGTTAAATCACTTTTATTGTCGCAGTTTACATATGTATTACAATCACTGTCTGCCCCGAGAGACATGCTGAATAAGCTTAATACACTGTTGTTCAGATTTATCTGGAAAAAGAGAAGTACCAATACTCGGGCCTTTGAAAAGGTTGAAAGAATTATCATGTGTAACGGTACAGAGAATGCTGGTCTGAAGATGATCAATGTCCATGATATGCAAGCTTCTTTTTTTGTTGTCATGGTCACTAAGAATTCAACATAATGGCTATGAAAAATGGAAAATTATTCCGCGTTACATGTCCACTGCTTTGGGCAAAGAGTATGCATGTTTTCATTCTAATGTAGCGGCCAAGCAATGTGCGGGTCTACGGTTGATTAAAAGTGTTTTTTAAGGGAAGTATTGACAATATGGTGTGATAATAAGACTACCATTTTACCGAAAGATGATTTTCCCCTTCAGCTTAAAAAACAATGTTTGTGGAATAATTCTGAAATTATGTATAAGCATAAGAGTTTGTTCTTTAGAGATTGGGTGCGTGCTGGTGTTTGCTTTGTAGACGATGTCTTGTCTGATGGTAATATTATATCTTTTCTTCAAAGATGTCAAATGGTCGGCAACAAGCCTTGCCGGCTGTTTGAATATAACGCTTTGTGTACGGCCCTTAAAGGCTTCCCTACACGGAGAAACGAAATGCACAAGAAACGAGACATTTTCATTGCATCGAAATGCCTCCTCCGCACACGTAGAAACGCGGTGGTGAAAATTCATTTCGATTGGTACAGGGGAGGTAACCCTTCACCGACACATGCTCTGGTTTGTATTGGTGGATATCGGGTCATATTTTTTACTACTGACGCTTAAAAACTAAACATATAACACATGTGTGCCTTCACTTACACAATTAAAGTGAATTGCCGACCATATCGAATAAACGTAAGCGCTTTTGAATGCGTAAACAGGGCTGGTTCAAGTAAATCGAGGACTGATGCCGCCGTCTCGAATAGCTTCGCAGAGCAGCCGATGAAAGTGGGGTTCAGAAAACTGACCTAAAATCATATTTTGGTGGTACTTTAGTGATGATACTTGATAGATTTCATTTGGAAAATGATTTCTCAGCTTAAATCTTACAGAATCGTGCAGCACATCACGCAATTGTAGCCATAATAGACCTGACTCCACGGCATCGCTTTACCGGCCGTTGCCATCTTCAGTGTTTGGGCGGGCTTGAATGACGTCAGATTGGCAGCGGACGACGGTGATTGGTCGACGGTTGAAATGTTTCTGCGAAATGTTTCGCAAATAGAGACAGGTTCTATTTCGTGAAATGTGTCGTTTCGCATTTCGTGAAACAGTGAAATGTTGGAGAAATGTCTGAAATGCGGACATTTCGACGAAATGTTTCGTTTCGTTTCTCCGTCTGAGGAAGCCTTTAGGGCACGTATGGCTCGCGAGGAGCCCGACGTATTTTTTGTACCACGCATGGAGGCTTTGCGGTATATGCAACCCGTGCTATCCGCTTATCTCTGGTAACGGCAGGTACAGCGGTGCCTAGAGCATTGTCCTTCTGGCAGAGAAAGTGTGGTGTTACTCTGTCAAAGGCACACTGGTCCTTAGCGGAAAAATGTCTAAAAAAAAAAAACAAGGCTGCGATTACTACACTGGAAAATTCTGCATAATATATATCCTACAAATATTCCTCTGCATAAGATGGGCATTAAGACTTCTGAAAAATGTGACTTTTGTGATGACAAAGATTACATAGAACATTTCTTTTGGGCATGTAATATAATTCGTAAACTCTGGGAAAGCGCAACAGAACATATTCAAAGACTAACTTCTATCGCTCTTCAGTTAACTGCAAAAGATGTATTATTTGGCTTTGAAGTGGATAACGTGCAGAATAATGACGTGAAAGTTATCAACCATATTATACTTGTCAAAATGTGTGTTGTTAAATACAGATACGGGAAGAAGCTAGATATAGTATGCATGTTGTTTTTAATCTTGCAAGTTCAGAGCGACTGCTTCACAGACAATATCGATCGACAAAGTAAACAATACCTCACCGCGCGCGCTCGAGAGAGAGAGAGAGAGACAATGACAATGACAATGATCCTTTATTTGACAACGGTAAAAGTTTTGGTAATAACAACCATTTTTCGAACTTGCCGTTGCTAATCTACTGATTACAGAGTTACTATCGTTCTAATTGTTTTCTACTACTAAGAAGGAAGAAAAAAAATGACATGACACAGCACAAGCCAAGAATTAAAAAAAAAAAAAAATTAAAAAAGTAAAAATAATGTTGGGGGGAAGTGACATAGGAATTACCAACTTTACTGGTCGGGCATAATGACATGTGAGGTTTAATTAAAAGCAGTAATATAATAGGAATACAGACAACCTAATACGCATACATAACGCATGAACATTTGAGCACGCCACTCTCTATCTCTAATATACACGTGCGCACACGCACAACGCACACACGTGCACACACACACGCTTACGCGGCTTAAGCTAGTCAGTCATATGAGTAGCTGGCTACATACAAGCTGTACCGAATAAATATTATGAGTCATCAGTCGAAACCTGTGATACACGCAATTAATGATCTAATGAGAAATAGTATTTTTCAATATGTGCACAGTCACGGGGATGCTGCTGACAAAAATAAGTACTTGATGAGACTGACTTTAAACGAGGAGAAAGTAGCTGATGTCGTGACGTTTCTAGGCAAGGCATTCCAAAGACTAGAGCCAGAGAACGTCAAACTCGTTTTATAGAGATCAATTCTAGGTCGCGGCACAATAAGGGATTTTCTTGATCTGCAGTATGTTGATGACTGGACGGTAAATAGCGATGTGATATATCGGGGTAGCTTATCGTTTAATGCCTTGAACATAACCATTCCCTTATTGTAAATTAGATGATCTTTCAGGGGCAGAATTTTTAAGGCTGCCAATTTTTGGTCAGTAGTTAAGCTGGGATCAGGGAGTATTAGTTTGGCAGCTCTCCGATGTAGAGAGTTCAATCTTTTCAAATTGACATCTCTCGACCCATCCCACACAGTATAAGCATAGTCTATATGCGATCTAATATGGGCATTGAAAAACAGTTGACGTGTCTCCATATCAGTAATGTGTTTAGAGAGAGAGAGAGAGAGGAGAGAGAGAGAGAGAGAGAGAGAGAGAGAGAGAGAGAGAGAGAGAGAGAGAGAGAGAGAGAGAGAGAGAGAGAGAGAGAGAGAGAGAGAGAGAGAGAGAATGAATGAATGAATGAAACTTTATTTTCCAAAGAGAGAGAGAGAGAATTACGTTATATGTCTGCGTGGTGACGGAGTTGCTTCTTTTACGTCACCGGACCGGCACTGTCTGACTTTCTCTAGAAGTCAAGGTTTTTCATTAGTTACTTTTAAAATTATTTTCTGAAAGAATTAATTTTTACTAAAGAAGTTGAAAGGATACAAAGCTGGCTAACAAACTCATGCAATGTCTTTCTCCAAACTAGCTATATGCAAAAGTTCAAGTAAATAATGATAAAAATTGCGGACTCTAATCTGGGTCAACCGACTTCCTATAAACGGTTGTTTATGTCTTTAATGAGACATTTTGCTGTGAATGGCCTCTGTGCCCTCGACCCTAGTGTGAGGGACGATCGGGTTTGAGGAGATAGTAGATGACCGTGGCCTTGGTGCTACTGGTCACCTCTTCCAAATCGAGGCATCAGTGCTGACACTCAGCCAGTTACTATCCCCGCTGGCTTCCTGGCCCTGCTGCCGCCAGCCCTAACGTTTAGGATATCCACATACTCTATAGGGCCGCAGCCCTCGTGCTGCTAGCTTTCTTGCTACCTGGGTCCTCATTTCTCCCCCCCCCCCCTCCTCCCCACACCCCTCCTCAAACTCGATCGTCCCTCATACGCCTTCTGGCGTGAGCAGGGACAGTAATCTTATATATAATGAGACATTCAATTACAATATGTTCGGAGGTTCTATTAGCCACCCACTTAAGAAAGTATTTTGCCACGTTTCAAGCTTGTGTGTACAGAAATATCGCAGATTTTCTTGTTTACATACATACGCACACACACACACATACGCACATGCGGCGCTTCAGTCGCGCCAAATGTACGTTCATCAGCGAGGTTAGCGTAACTAGACCTGACTTAATTTTTATCTTGTTACTTCAATTGTTAGAGGTTTAGGCTGCCCGCCTTTGACATCATGGACAGACAATTAAATTCGCCCCACCGCAACCCGTCCTAAAAAGTCCCTTCTATAAATGGAAGGGACTTAAAAAAGGAAGAGAATAATAGAAGAACAAAGAGGGAAAACTTCTTCATGCTTGTAATTGCTTATTGAGGAAACATCAGGTAACAGTGTAACACATCCGGCAGACGATCTTACTTTCACCCGATATTTTCATCGCGCTTTGTACGTCGTACTCGTTTGTTTCTTCATTGACAGTAACTAACCATGCAAAACAACCCCACCCCCTTCCCGCCTTCAAGATGTTACACAAAGTACACTATTAAATAAAAGTTCACTTAGCGCATTTAGCCCCGAGTCCCTACACAGGAGATGGACTGACCAAGATAATTCAAGGGTAGTGCCAGATTAGCTAATCTGGCACTACCCTTGAATTATCATGGTCAATCCATCTATGTCCTGCATCGGGTACATAGTCATTAGGGCAACACCTCCAAAATTTGAGGAATGGGACCTTGGGGCTAAAAGGGTTAAATGGAAGACATGTCAGAGAAAAAAAAAAGTTTCATCAAAAGACAAAGAGCCACGCCAGCCCATACTGGCTCGTCGGGCTTTTTGTCCTCCGATAAAACTTCTTTGTTGTTGTTGTTTTGTTGTTGTACGTGGGACGCCTGCGTGGTATTAACTCTCAAGCTTTCGGTAGCACTTCTTGTCGAGGTGACTCCTGCAGGAATCACCTCGACAAAAAACGCTACCGAAAGCCCAAAGGGTCAATTGAATACCTCATACTGAGGAGCGCCATATCCACTGTGCCCGTGTGCCTGGCCATCAGATTTTGATTCGGCTAATCTGTGTGAATAAATGATGAGCCCGCACTGTTTACAGCCTGTCAAGTTATAAATTATTCATTTACAAAGATCAGAACATAAAAAAAACTGGGGAAATGCAGTTACTGGGCACCGGGAGTATCAGTCACTACACTGAAAAAGACTATTACATGACGCACGCGCCATACACTGGTTCGTACATAGAAAAAGATTATACCTAACCCATTCAGCCCTGACGCGCTACAGCAGGAGACGGATCGACCATGATAATTCAAGGGTAGTGCCAGATTAGCTTGGCGCCTGTCGGCGCCAAGCTAATCTGGCACTACCTTGAATTATCATGATCGATTCATCTCCTGCAACAGACGCATAGTCGTTAAATGCCGCCTCCAAAATTTGGGAAATATGTGCGTCGGGCTGAATGAGTTAACATAATCACGTACTACCTTCGTAAATGATTGATTGATTGTACATTGCTTAACGTCCCGACAGCAACAAGGCTTTCTCAGGACGTGCCTGCACTGCTTGTGAAAAAAACCCAACTAAACAGAACATTGAATGTATGTCGCCAGCCGGTCAAATACATTAAATAAACCTAACACATGGGGCCTAAATAAATGATTGATTGATTGTACATTGCTTAACGTCCCGACAGCAACAAGGCTTTCTCAGGACGTGCCTGCACTGCTTGTGAAAAAAAAAAAAAAAAAAACTAAACAGAACATTGAATGTATGTCGCCAGCCGGTCAAATACATTAAATAAACCTAACACATGGGCCTAAATAAAGCTAAGACCATTTAGCAACACACATCCAATATCAAGAGCTAAAGGCAGTGCAGACAGTAGGGAGAGTTTTAAAAAGGCAAATACAGGTGAAGGGACAAAGGGTAGACAGGCCTAAATAAAGCTAAGACCATTTAGCAACACACATCCAATATCAAGAGCTACAGGCAGTGCAGACAGTAGGGAGAGTTTTAAAAAGACAAATACAGGTGAATGGACCTCGGGTAGACAGAAACACATGCCCCAGAATAGAGAGAAAAACTCACCCTGTGGGGCTGACCAGGGTGACCCTGGGAACTAAAAAGTACCTAACCCCACCCAAGTCCCCCAGGGCAGACCCGGGTGGGGTACCTTCGTAAATGACCTAGTCATACCAAAACATCACATTCCTTAATTATCCCTCCCGGTAAACTGCTAACTATACTAATGGTCAAAACTTAAGGGCCAATTTTTATCGCAGACGCACCGACAACACCACACAAATAATTTAACAATACTTGGAGTTAGTACTTTGCTAATTTATTCAGTAACAATTTCATTTAAGTTTTGAGTAAATCAAGCAATTGTAACAACAGCAGTACGTTAGAATGTTCACCCACCCCTCATTTGAAAAGTCACACAGGACTGATCCAGTTAGTAGCGAGTGTACCCACCGTTCGCAGCCAAGCATTCAATCCAGCGTTGACGCATGGAGTTCACCAGGGTTCGGAGAACATGTTGTGGGATCGCTTCCCACTCTTGATGCAGGAACTGAGTCAGCTGGGGGACGCCTTGAGGTGGGGGGTGGTTGCTGACTACACGTTGCCCCAGCACGTCCCAGAGGTGCTCGATGGGAGCCGGATTAGGTGAACGAGCTGGCCACTCCATCCTCATGATATCACGTTGCTCAAAGTACTCATTCACCACACGGGCACGATGAGGTCGAGCGTTGTCCTGCAGAACAGCATTGTCGCCTATGGCTTGGAGAGTTGGCTGGATGAGGGGCTACACAATCTCCTCCCGATAGCGCAGTCCAGTCAGGGTGCCTCGGATGACATGGAGGGGGGTCCCGCCTTCCCTGTTGAAGCCTGCCCAGACCATGACTAAGCCTCCTCCGTAGCGATCCACCTCTTGAACGCATCCATCCGTGAATCGCTCGCCCTGGCGTCTCCAGACCATCACCCTCCGTCGTTGAAGGACACAGTGAACTGTGACTCATCAGTAAACAGAACCGGAGTCCACTGGAGTCTGTTCCACCTCACAGGTTGACGACACCAGGCAACCCGGTCTCTGCGATGAGCTGGAATGAGGAGTATTCTTACTGCTGCTCTGCATGAAGCCAGGCCAATTTCGCGCAGACGTCGGCAGAATGTGCTTCTGCTGACGTTAACGTTTGCAGCTTGCATCAGTTGACGTCGCAGAGTGGTTGACGTGACAGTTCGGTCGCGCAGAGCCGCCACACAGAGGTATCTGTCCTTCCTTCTGCTGGTGCAGCGCGGGGCGTCCTAAACAGGGTTGTCGTTCTGCCCTTCCAATTTCTTGGACACGTCCTGAGAAAGCCTTGTTGCTGTCGGGACGTTAAGCAATGTACAATCAATCAATCCAATTTCTTGGAACCGTGCCAGCAGCCTCTGGATCACCGAATGTGACACCCCAAGACGTCTCCCAACTTCTCGTCGGAAATTCCATCCTGTAGCCATGCTAGCACCCGGCCTTGATCTACTGGCGTTAGGCTTCGTCGTGGTGGCATGGTTAGGAAAGTGACAATTATGCCTCTACTGCATCGGTATTTGTAGCGAAACAGAAGTGCTCAGTGTTCACGACTGACCCATTTAGCACGTACATCACGACTTTACCGAGTTTTTCCACCTGCCTGCCTTCGGTACGCTTGCCAATATCGCACAGCTTTTCACAAAAACTGACGATGTTTCACTTGCATTTGACACGTTCGTGGAACTTGATGAATTGTTGTCTATTGTTCCCTGTACAGTGGACTGTCTAAGGTCAACTTTTAACCTGTTTGGATCGAAAGAACATTGTATATTATTAGCGTACTTGCGACGATAAACAATGACACAAACAAGTGGGGTGGCCCTTAAGTTTTGACCATTACTATATATAGAAAAATCTCCGGTAATCTCAACAAATTCTACTGAAACCGACATAACTGAACCAAATCAACGCTACACAACCGAACTAAATCTTACTAACGCATACTACAATCAACTCACTAGCTGTCGATAATACGTATAAAAACGTAACTAAAATCTAGGTTTCAGAGTCTTGGAATACGGCTAGTGTACCGACATACGTCCGTCCTCTAAGACAGAATAGCACGTACTAACTACTCTTGAGCTCTGTGAGGCTGAGTCTGCTGCGCCATTAAAACTCCGTGCGAATCGCTGAACTCGCGAAAGCACGGCCGGCACTCGTGAATACACACAATATTTGTGACAAAAAAAACAACAACCACCCGCTGAATCCCTGTGTAAACTTTATGCGTGGGCATAGAGCTTCATCACAAGCAGTGATGTCCAGCATGACAAACAAGCGCACAGATAGAACGGCAGCAGATACGCACGCACTAACGGTCAGATCAGAATTCGGCTTCACCGTGCACACTACGAATCGTTCCTGCCACTGTCATTTCTACTCGTACAAATGGCGGGGAAGATGAACTGTTAACACGATGGAGTCTAGAGCCCATTGCTGCCTAAAATCACTGGTGTCTCTGCAAGCTTTCATTAGCCCGTCATGGCCTGCAGAATTACATTCATGGGTAGAGCATGATAGAGCATGATAGTTTGAGGGTGGTGCCAGAATAGCTTGGCGCCTACAGGCGCCAAGCTATTCTGGCCCCAACCTCAAGCTATCATGCTCGATTCGTCTCCCTCCCCACCTTCACTGGTTGTTATTTGTTTGTTGTTGTTTTCCATAACGGCAGGTTCGAAAAATGATGGCGTGGTCTAATAATAATAATAATTACGGTATTTATAATGCGCTTATCTTATAATAATTATAACTCTAAGCGCGCACTCACAACTCGCACACGCATGCGCACGCTTTAGACAATGACTCACGTAACACAAATAGTGAAAATACATTACGACGGTCAGCCCTTGGTGGGGAGTGTGGTGATATAGTGCTAGAACTGTTGAAAGAGGTGAGTTTTGAGGGCGGACTGGAAGGAGGAGAGCGAGTGTTTCTGACGGAGAGAGAGTGGGAGAGTGTTCCAGGTAGATGGACTGTATACTGAGAAGGAGCGGGGGCCGAAAGTGCTGAGTTTGGTGCGGGGGATGAGGAGGCGGAGAGGGTCGGAGGCGGAGCGGAGGGAGCGGGGAGGAGTGTAGGGGTGAAGTAAGTTGGAGAGATAGGCAGGAGCGTAGTTGTTCAGGGGATTTGTGGCAGAGAGACAGAATCTTGTATTGGATGCGTTGGGGGATGGGAAGCCAGTGAAGGAGCTTGAGCAGGGGAGTGATGTGGTCGGATTTTTTCTTTCTGAGGACGAGGCGGGCAGCATTGTTCTGGACGCGCCGGAGAGTGAGAGTGGTGGAGTGAGGAAGGCCGGAAAGGAGAGAGTTGCAGTAGTCGATGCGAGATAAGATGAAAGAGACAGCGAGTTTGGTGGCAGCTTCGGTAGTGAGGTATTTTCTGATCTGATTGATGCGGCGGAGGTGGAAATAACATGCCTGGGCCGTGGCGGAGACGAAGCTGGTCATGGAAATAGAGGAATCGAGGATAACGCCAAGGTTCTTGACCGAGTCAGAGAGGGAGATGGGGGTGCTGTCGAGTTGAAGGTGGAGAGAGGGAGTGAGCTGGGAAAGTTTCTGGCGAGTGCCTACCAGCATGGCTCTCGTTTTGTCGTCGTTCAGTTTGAGCTTGTTTGCTGTCATCCAGTTTTTCACGTCTTCATAGCAGATCTCTGATCGTGTTAACTCCTCTACCCTTACAAAATAAAGTTTTATTGATTCATTGATTCCTCAATAATGGGATTTGAGTCACAATGCATTAAAGCAAACTAAAAACGGCGCGTTGGTCTGAATAAGAAGTTTTAGACTACTTTTAGGAACACAGTAGGCTAGAGCTTATGAATTAGACCACCAAGCCGACGTGTGGATCAACTTGACGCACTGCCAACCACAAGACTACTCTCCTCCTCGACCACTACACGTGCAAGTGGGACGTAAATAGGAATTACTAACAAGACAAATAAAATAAATTATTTATTTATTTATTTACTAACAAGACCACTCGCAGTGTTGCACTAATATAGCCTACTAATGCCTCTGTAGGAATCAAAAAGTACCAATCTCTCTTTTCTGGCAGGTGCAACGACAAAAAAAGAAAACAAAAAGAGGATTTTACAAGAGATCTAAAACTAATACAATACAATACAATTATATTTTTAAAAAATATGCTTATGTTCAAGTGAACCTTCCCCCGCCCCCCCCCCCCCCCCACCCACGCCTCCACAGGCGAATTGTGTTTTATTGTATAACTAAAACAGTTTTAGGTAAAGCCAGCAAAACGTGAACAAAAACGGTAATGTTATCTTATAGCAAAATAAGTTTGTTTCACGCCTGATTGTGTCATTTCCAAACACTGACATCACAGCAAAATTCTGGACATTCCAAGTAAACGCAAACAAACACGAACAAAAGAGATTTTTTAAAATGATATTGTTATCTCGGAGCAAAATAACCTTGTTTCACGGCTGATTCTATCATTTCTGCAGGCAGGCTGAAAATTACGCCATTCTTGCCGGAAACTAATTTTCTGTCTCGATGATTGTTGTCCTGGTCAAATAGAAAATGGATCAATCAACGACAACGTTCGAGTGATATTTACGGAAATATGATAGCCCGTTCCTTCCGGTAGCAAGAGGCATAGATTCTCATGGGGCCCCTACAATCGCAGGGGCTCATGAGAATTATATGCCTCTTACTGACTCGGTTTAGCTCTAGGTGTTCTTCAGATTGAGTGTGAGTAACATTTGTCGCAACACAATTGAGTCTGTCACAATGCCGATGTGGCAAGACAACGAAAAATGATAACGCACGAATACACCTGACCGAAAGTGCGCGGGGGGAAAGCTGTTTGCTTTCAGCGCAAACTAACTGTGGGAGACAGATCGACAAAGATAATTGGATGGTAACTGTTAGGACGGAGGCCAGAATTCTGCAATCGCATTTTGGATAATGCCTGATACATGATTGACGCTTTTGTAACCGGCTGACGCGGTCCCTACAGCTGAGACGTTATGATGTTGTTGTTTTTAAAAAATATAATTCCTTTACCCTCTGGCCACCCGAGTCTCTTAAGGCCCCGCTACACGAGCCCGGTTTTGAGGCCGATTCCCGATCAGTTTTCGAATCGGTAGGTGATCGGGCCGGATTAAAAAACGTGTGCAGTGCCACACTGACATTTCTCGACTTGTCAAGTTTAGCCGACCGGTTTGAACCGAAGATCAAAGTCGTACCTGTTCTGCAAAATGACTGCTAGTTTTGACAGTGATGATAATGTGCTTGCATTATCAGCAGTTTTGTATTATATTCGGGAAGAGGCGTGCGAAACATCAGCGGTAACGGCGGTAGTGCTGATCACAACAGGCGTGTTCGGCCATTTGCAAACCGTGTTGAAACGACATGCTTTGCGAGACGCGCTCTGATTGGTTGAAGCTTACGATCGGGACGGATTCGGATCGGAAATATAGAGCAGGTTCTAGTCAGCCGATTCCCAGCCGATTGGGACCGGATCGGATAATTGACGTCATCCGATCGCAAACGGATCGGAATCGGCTTCAAAATCGGAGCACAACCGGCCCGTGTGGCGGGGCCTTTAGCCTTTGAGCGGCTACCCACGCTTATCCAGGGGCCGCAACACAGCCTTGTATAGTCAAGTCAGCTAGTAATTGACGTGTAGCCCGCTCAGAGATAACTCCGCCCACTGACCCAGCGTTCGACTTTGACCCGCTGGTCCGACAAACAACGTGCCACAGCGGAAAGCGATTATGGCTGCATCCATGTGTGTAAGTGCGCGCTTGTCAGACATTCCCGACGATATTTCGGAGCAATACTTGCCATACCCTATCACCCTTAGGCAGAGACAACGTGCAGATTTGTTTAGCTGTGAGCAGTACATTCAAAGCGTCCGAATTTTGTGTGCTTCATCTGGCTTTGACGTGCACGGAACAATTTTCCGCAGTCAACTGAGCGGCCAAGTGACGGAAAGCCACACTCTGTGCACCTGTCCATTGACCCAACGAAGAAGATGATTACGGATGCTTTCTGCACATGCAACGCAGGGTATGTATCAATTCTACATTATGCATTAAAAGTATAGACTGTGCTTGTCATAGTTTTAGCCGTTGACAGTTTGTTATACTGTGAGATGCCGTGTGTTCCATTGACGAAGGAGAGTTTGTGTTATCGTTTGTGCAAGAATTTTGATAAAGCCTGCGAATGTACTAAAACTGAGCACAATGCTGCATATGGCATGGTTTGCTTACAAACTTCCTAAGCTTGTGTGTTGCCGTGCTTTAAGTTTTAGCTGGTTTTTTTTTTTTTTTCAGACTCGCTCATGTGCTTGCCATCCGACAGCAATGGGACACACCCCATGAAAAAAATTCCACTCCTGAGCCAGTTTCCATCATGATTCAGATTATTTCATGGAAACGTCAACAAGAAAAGGAAGCCCATCATTGCAATCTTTGATGACAACAGGTAAGTTTTACTTCAGTGTGCATATTCTGGTTGAAACTGTGTAATTTGAAGATACTGTTATTAGAATTGTATGTTCACACAATTGTGTATGTAAGCAATATACCTGTATGCATACTTGTGTACAGTTCGTGTGTGTGTGTGTTGTCCCTGTGCGTTAGCACGGTGAACAGTGAATGTGGAAAGTAAATCTGTATGCACATAATTAATTTACACACACACTTTCTCTCTCTCTCTCTCTCTCTGTCTGCATGTGCAAAAATGACTGCTGATGACATGTAGAAGGTTTATTTATAACAGCACATTTAAAAGTATGGAAAACATATCCTAGAACTGTCCCAAAAGAGCACATTATGTGAGTCCTTGCAGTTGTAGGAGCTCATGAGTCATTCTTCAGCATGGATGATAAGTTAACTAAGGAGGCAGTACTCTATTCTTAATATTTAAATGAATAAGAACTAATGGTTTCAAACACCCCACAGGTTAATTTTACCATCAAAACCGATTATGTCGTCATTGTACATGACTTCTATTTGTGGGTGCGGGTGTGGCTGGCCAAGCCAATCCTGGAGCCACACCTGCGAGGGCAATGGGGGCACTGGAATTAAACTATGACATAAATATAACTAAATGTGGATATGCAGTTGTCAGAGCAGTTATTGAGATAAATGCTCAGACAACTGCATATCCACATTTAGTTATATTTATGTCTCATAGTTTAATGCTATGTAAACATGGGCCAAAGGGGGCGTGAGAGGTCAGTGGGTTAAAATGATTATCTAAATTCTGCTCAAAATCCTGCAGGCATATATGGCTTGGCTGGCACACAGCTGTTCAAGTTTCTGCACATGAGCGCGAGTTGCCTCAAGCTGCACCCTGAGATGCTTCTTCTCCGCAAAGGATCAAATCTGAAACAAATGAAATCAGTACGGCAGTGTAATGACACAGTTAGAAAGCAGTCGTCAACTGTGATATAAATACAGAATGTTCGATTTTATTTATTCTATGTTACAGGTACCACTTATGGAACAGGAGCTGTTGCCTTTGACTACATCACTTGATTGTGGAGATGTCATATTAAATCAGATTGAGCAGACCAGATTATCTTGTGGTGCTGAGGAACTTTAAATGTCTTCACTGCTTTTCTGTGTGCTAGTTAGAGACTCTGCATCTGTAGCTGCACTTGTACTGTTGACAACAACAGCAAAACCTTTGTTACAAACAGTGCCTGAATTGAACAGCATTTAAAACGAGAAAGGCAAAGCTAAAAGGGGGAGGACAAACTTGTTGCACAGACATGAATGACACTGTATTCTTCCTGGTCACACTTGGCATCTGTAGCTGCACTTGTACAGTGATAATATTATTAAAAATGTATTAGTTAAATGGATAATTTTCATATTGTATGTACACCCTTTGTCAAAGTTTACATCAACAAACACTGATGAAGTTAATGATATGTAGTAAATCACATTGTGTTTGTTGCTGTAAACTCAAAGGGTGTTGCCACCATAGGAGCTTGTTTCGTGGCATCTTACATACTTGTGTGCAGCCACGTCTTTTGCCTAAAATAAACATTGTTTGCATCCTAGAAACTGCTGTTTGTGTTCCTGTAGTGCGTGCATGTGTAAAATGTATATTTTTGTGTACGAGAGAGTGTGCTCAAGTGTGTATGAAAAGTGTGTGAAGGAACCGTGAGTATGCTTAGACATAAAGAGATTGTGAAATGCAAATCGGTGCATACCTTGGAGCAACCAGTGTTTTGCGTGAACGTTTTTGATGCAGCTCTGTCGACGGTCGCTTTTTGGGAGGTGGTCGCTGGTGTGTGTGACTTGTCCCACTGCTGGGCAAAGCAGGGCATGCTGGCAGCGGGTCTGGAAACGCTTCTGACGGTTCGCCATTGACAAAATGCTGTAAATAAAATTAATCCATATCATACGGAGGCTAAAAGCTTCAAATTTGTACACTGCCATATGCAAGCTACATTGACTGATTGAGTACTTACAGATAAACATGACTAGGGTGGTGCCAGAATAGCTTGGCGCCTAGAGGCGCCAAGCTATTCTGGCACTACCCTTGCACTATATTAGACTTATTTCACACACTGGTTGTATTCCAAATGATGAGGGTTAAGAAACATTCAACAGAGCTATCTCTCGCACTCGTACACTGTGCTTTCATCATCATGAGTAGCTACTGAGAAACGCCGGACTTGCTGTATGAGTGATCTTACCACCTTCGGCCTTCACAACAGATATACATGGGCAAACTGACATTACCCGTTTCATTTTTATAATGAACAAATTCAGGAGAAATGAATATGAACTGACCTTTGTGCAAACGAAGAGATGTCAGTTTCCATCCCGGTACTTGACGTTCACCGACTGTGCAGGCTGCTCGGCTCGTCAGCGTCGGTCTACAGACTACACAATTTGATACATCGCATGCAATTGCATGGCTACGACGGGGTTTTGGGAATGGTATCAACCTTACACCAGTACATTCTAGACGCTCAGGATATATGAAATCGCTGTTGCAAAGACCCCCACGCACACGTTTTCGCCATTTCTTTTCGAGTCTCTCTCCGTTAACTTCCTCACCAGCCTCAATGTCGGACCAACATAGCCGATTTCTGGCATCACGCGGGTGTGTCTCATTCGCGCATTTTGATTGGTTAGCGCTGACCCGTCAATCAGGAACCGGCTACACGTCAATTTTGTAGTACTTTGAAGGTTGTGCTAGTTAGTCCGTGTTCTAGCCTCTATAACCTTTTAACGGCTTTACCGATCGAGAATCCGTAACTCGCATCAATTTCCTCATGCAATTCCCCTTCTACTCATACGTTTTGTGTTTAGGGATTTTATGACCACCATAGTTCAATTAACGATTTTCTTACTTTTACAAATTTCAGTGAGCTCTCATAGCCCACTTTAAAATTTAATAATAAATTCCTAGGACTTCCCTCTAAAACGGTAGTTTTTCACTATTCACATTTTCGGTCCTATGTCTCTCTCTTTCTCTCTTCAAACCCGAAGCCTTTGTGATAAGTAATTATTGAGTTATGGCTCTTTTTGTAGTACCTAAGAAGCACAGATTTACCCATTCTTCGGTCTGTCTGGAACCGTTTTTCAGTCCGCGCTGTGTTGCTTTTGCGGTTCGCCCGGCCGGTATTTAAACCGGAAAGTGCCAGCGCGGGATGTCTTTGTCCTTACTAGTCGCCTCACTGACCGTATAGTTACCATCACTCTGAGCCATCAGCTTACTAAGTATCTTCAACCGTATCTCCACTGGGATATCCGTAAGTTATATTCTTGTTACGTTCTGTATTGATGAATGCTGTTATACTATTGATTGGTTGTTTATTGGAACTCAGTAATGAAGAGCTTACGAGCTACCGGTTCTGCCCTGTGTCTGATGGTCGGCCATTAGCGGCCTCTTCGCTACTTTGTTTCGGAAAACCTTGTTCTCAATTTGCCTGATTTCTAAGTGCTAGTCTCCTTTGCTTTCGGGTAGATATTTTCAGTGCCAGATTATTCTTTGATGACTCTTGTGGCTGATCAACTGAAAGTTGAACGAAGAAAGAGGCAGGACTGCGGAGTGATCAGTTCGTTGCGGTATGACGCACACTTTCATTTCGCTTAGTTAGCTCTATGCCAATTTTGTTTGTGGCACTCCGAGTTTCTGAAGGAAGTATTTAGATCAGTAGCTCAGACTCTAACCAGGGCAAAACAACATAGCTATTTTTATGCTCGCTTGATTGTCCTACTGATCAAAGATGCTTTGCTTTGTTTTTCTTGTTGTTTTGCTTGATTCATTTGTTGGTTTGATTTGCCATCAAATGTTCACCTTCATATATGGTTTCGATACGTTACTTGTATTGTGTGCTTGCTGCATTTTATTTCACCCCACCCGGGTCTGCCCTGGGGGACTTGGGTGGGGTTAGGTATTTTTTAGTTCCCAGGGTCACCCTGGTCAGCCCCACAGGGTGGGTTTTTCTCTCTATTCTGGGGCATGTGTTTCTGTCTACCCTTTGTCCATTCACCTGTATTTGCCTTTTTAAAACTCTCCCTACTGTCTGCACTGCCTGTAGCTCTTGATATTGGATGTGTGTTGCTAAATGGTCTTAGCTTTCTTTAGGCCCCATGTGTTAGGTTTATTTAATGTATTTGACCGGCTGGCAACATACATTCAATGTTCTGTTTATTTTTATTTTTTTCACAAGCAGTGCAGGCACGTCCTGAGAAAGCCTTGTTGCTGTCGGGACGTTAAGCAATGTACAATCAATCAATCAATGCATTTTATTTCGTAGGCTAGTGCCTCTGCTATCCTTCCTCATCTTGTCGTGCTTAGTTCCGCGCACATTCCAAAACTCAGGCAATACGCGTGACGTCACGAGGTGCTAAATAGGCAGCCATTTTGGTTTGACCCATTGACCCACTGCCGTCGTCTGCTTGTTTATATTGGGTCGAGCAGATGTTTACCTTTCCAAATTTAGTGTATGATAGGCAGTGTTTGATTATAACGTTAAATACATTCAACTAAATAGGCACGGCTTTTATTTTGATCGGTTACAAGAAGTGGCAACACTTGCTGATTTTCTGGGTAGTCGGTTGCCCACTTTCGGAAAATAATCTTTTTCTCTAAGGATTTAGTGCATTATAGTTACGAGTGAGTTTGACGTATGCGCACATGGCGCCCCTTATACGTATACTATGCGGCCGGGATTAAAGGCAACGGCAGACTATTATAGTAAAAGTTCTTAAGGTCCGGATCCACACTCTTGATGTCACGATAATTATTCATGTTTTAGGATGCAGATTTCGTCTCTCTCTCACTCTCTCTCTCTCTCTCTCTCTCTCTCTCTCTCTCTCTCTCTCTCTCTCTCTCTCTCTCTCTCTCTCTCTCTCTCTCTCTCTCTCGCATGTTGTGTCGTCTGGGATTCTGCATCATCTGCATTCTGCCTAGTGTCGTTTGGTCCGGGATTGCAGATTGACACAGTGTTTGGCCATTATGCGTCACTTAGTAATTCACAGTGTTTGTCTGTGATTTTGCATCCTGCGGCCTGGTGTCGTTGGGTCCGGAATCGCAGACCGACACATGAGCTTATAGCGTGCTAGGTTGTGCGACATCTGTGCTGGTCTGGGATTTTGGGGTCCGGAATCGCAAATTGACACACTATCTAACCTGTTGTGCTATCTGATAATCATGACACTGTGTTGGTCTGTAATACTGCATTCTGTGGCCTGGTGCCATTGGGTCCGGGATCGCAGGAACAACACACAGTATTTCCTGTGGCCACTAGTTGTGTCTGACGCATTATTCTTTTCTTTCCTTTTCACTCTCCCTGCCTTGAACTTTCTGTTTGTCTATAATATATCGTGTGACATAGTCTTTTGATTTGTTTATTGAGGTTGCTTTGCTTTGCATGTTGATGTCTGTTTGCATTGGGTCTATATTGTTACTTTTTGCATAGACTTAGGTCATTACATTGCACATGCATGTAAGCCACAACCTACATTTAAGTTTTCTGCCTATCTCCTCCTTTGATTCTGTGTTACATGCACCGAATGAGAGTGACAATTGATTGAAGTGTGTGACATCCCTTCCCACTTGATTGTGCCCAAGGAATGTATGTGATGTGTTGTGTTGTATATAGCTAGGTCTGAGTAGGGATGTTATGCATGAACGCAGTGTGAATGCTAGAAAGCGGTATGGCTGTGTGCGTGCAAGTGCTCCTGTCCCTAGTGTACTCATTGTATGAATGAGCGGGAGTCTGTGTACGACTGCAAAACCAGAAGTATAAAGCACGTTAGTTTGTAAGTGATGCGAGTGCATTCTACCTAGTTTGTCGTTAGGTGTCGTTGGGTGCGTATGATTGTGCTTGCAGTGTGATTGTAATAAAAGTGACCGTATATATTTAGGGAAGACTATATATTTAGAGAGATAAATGGTTGCACCTGCTATATGTTGTGTTGTAGTCGTTTCCCATTTCACTACACGTTCTGTTATTGTTAGCGTTCATATGATTTGCTTACACTATGGTCATGATGCCTTAAATGCCCTAATTTGCATGCTGATTTCATGCTTCGTTGCCATTTAATATCATGATGTGTGGTATGTTTGATCATGTGTATCTTTTTGGTTTTAATTACAATTTAGTAACAGCCTGATGCTTCGGCCTTAGTTATGACTCGAATTAATAAGCTGGTTCATTTAGTGAATACGGTATTTGTATGATGCAACTTTCTGGCACCATTTCTGATAATATGTTTTGTTGTATTTGTCCTAGGTGCTGTTTTTCTGCTTATTTGATAAACTGCCAAAGCACGTCAACGCGACCTCTGCTTCGGCTTCTTATATTCCCCAACCTAATTCACCCACCAACACCGGGGGCACACTAGTTCACACTTTGAAGAACTTAGGCTTATTTTCTGCAGAAAATATATATTGCTCTCTCCTTGACTGCCGAAAAAGCTTAACACTATCCAGCTGCAAGAGGCATAGATTGCCTTGAGCCCCCGCAATTGTGGGGGATCATAAGGATCTATGTCTCTTGCTGACGCCACACTTTCAATGCATGTTCCTGGGTCTGCTGGAACTTTTTGACATTTACGATGATTGCATAAACACTATGTGCTCAACTGACAATGTAGATGTACATTAAAAAAATTGTTGGTGAGCACCTCCAGCTTTCCCCCTTGCTGAGAAGGGAGTGTACCCAGGTAAGTGTACGCAACCTGCCCCTTCTCACCAGGTCAAAAGTGTGTGTATATATATATATTTATGTGTGGTGTATCCCAGGCCGACATATTCATTTTATTTTCAAATGCTCAAGGTGCTGCAGCGCTGGAAGCATGAGCCAGTTTGTCACAACACGGTTTTTTTTCGCCTATTTTTGTGGGGGAGTAATTTTAGAGGGGTGGCAGGATTTAGTTAGTCACCGGGTAGCGATAGCATAGGTGTCTAGTATTTGGCCTGTACACGAGTATTTGCTGCCGTGTGAGAGTTCGGAGGTCAGCGTAAAGCACGTGGCCGCCCAGTCTGAACGCCATCGGGTGGTTATTGTTTCACGTGTTTTCACATCACATGATGTGGTGAGCGTTTTTTTTTTTTTTTTTTTTTGCCAACTTAACGTTATCCAAATTTTAGGCAGTCGGCTTCAAGCAGTGAACGAGGAAACAAGTCTGTCTTCGAGGGGGGATTTTGCGGGCGTGGTTAGCCATTTGCCGCGGTCCTCAAGTGGCGTGTCGTCCTTTTGTGGCGGTCCCACAATACAGCTCTGGTCGCTCCGGAGTTGGTGTCCTGTGAGGAGAAGAAGAAGAAACTGCAACCACTGAACCCCTGGCTTGTCTTGTCCTTGTTTGTCTTCGTCCTAGCCGGGGCGTCTTCACGGATGACAGTGAGTACACGCAACAGTTCTCTAGTGGCCATTTGCTCGGGGGGGGGGGGGGGGGGGGGGGAGGGGGGGGGGGTTGTTTGTGTTTGCTTGTTTCTGTATTATTATTCTGTAGTATTGGGGGCAGGTGTAAGAATAGAATGTAGAAGTGAATGCCAGCTATTGTATTTTGTAGTACCTAGAGTAGTGGGCGTCGAATTAGTTATTGGGATTTGACGCCGAGCGGGCGAATAATTATGGTCATTTCACTCTTTAACGTAGGAGTGTAAATATCGAAAGTGAGTCACAGGGTGACGTGTAAATATGTATTCTGCTGAGGTTGAATTTAATGTTGCGGGAAGCATGATGCGATTGTAAATATGTATTTTGTGGAGGTTCAGTTTGTTGTGGGAGAGAGGTGAAGGGAGTGTGAAAGACGGCAATTAAAGTTGCTGGAAGGGTGATGTGATTATCTTGTTTCTTTTGTTATTTATTTATGTGTATTTTTGCACCTGTGTTTTAGTGCATCTTGAAATCCAAAGAGCTAACGGGCTAAGTCTGCCACCGTGCTGTGGTACTGAGAGTGGAGGCTGTGTCACTCCGCCTTGTGGGGCTACGACGCCGAACCTGAGTGCCTTTGCGAGTGTCGCGGCGCGCCTCGTGTTTAGTCAGGTCGGGTCGTCCCGTTTATTAGTGTTTAAGCGAAGTTTTGTTTGCCTATAATCTTGTAAGGAACATTGTGAGATTCTGCTCGTGACTGTATTGTGAGAGGAGCTTTGTCAGTGACATTTTGAGTTATTGTATTATTTAAAAGCAGCCTGTGTTACGGAAGACGCGGAAACGGCAAGAGCGTCGAGTTGAGCTGCGCTTAACGGTTGTGCTTCCGGCGAGAAAGTCCCGTGACGTGAAATATATTGTGTATTCAACTTTCAGTCATGTTAGGTTAAGGACGTTTGCTCCATTTGTATACGTGATATTGTTTATTCTGAAACGTTGCTAGTTTAAGTAGCCTTGTGCTGTGAATGTCTAGTTTGTAAAAGCTTTAGTTGATTCGAACTTGTCGTTCGTGATCCCGCTGGGGAGTTTCAGTAGCTTACGAACTGTATTCATTTCTTCTCGATCTTCATTTGTGTGGTAGAAAGCATATTTGGTTGATCTCTTATTTGTTGTGCTAATTGTAATACTATACTACTTAAGGAGCCACGTGCTGTGAGGGACTCTTCGCGGAAGCAAAGGCGCTGGTTTAACTGACGTTAGCGCTTGACGCTTGTGCTTCCGTAGAGGGGTCCAGTGGCTTTTGATTTAAGCTTTTCAGTTTGAGTTTTCGTTGTATTAAGGATAGTCATTATTATATATTAGTTTTCTTAAGTCCGTCTTCGTATTTTATTATAGATATTTTGTTTATCATATATTATCATATATTATTTTGTATTGTGTAACGGGTATTCGGGTGGGTTGGGAGTTTGGACGTATGTGTGTGTGAATGTGACGTGTGAATGCGTGGTTAGGATTGCGTGAGGATATTTTGGATTGTTAGGGTTACATTTAATAAATGTCGTCGTTATTGTTCCTCTGGTGTTTGTGTTAGGTTTGTGTTAGTGTGGGTGGGTGTTTCTCGAGTTGTAGAGCTCATAGCTCGCGCCCCGGAAGCGGGGTCGTGACACATTTGCATGAGCGAGTTTAGTCCTGCACCAGCCACTAAGCAAATAGCACAGGCATCATGCGTTTCTAGCAAACTGTATTGTTCTTCTGACAAATGTCGACTGTACTTCTGCGTTGGACACAGGACGGTCGACTAGCTGGGTGGAAAATCACAATGTAATCGTGATCTCGATAACAAAATTTGCCAACCGCTTCTTCGCTGGCTTGCTGACCTACACGGTTATCCGTCTGCATGAGGAACGCGGATATAAATCGGGTCAGCAGAAGGGGAAGATGCTCACCAGCCCCAGTGTTTGTGAGGACCCATGAGGATCTGTATTTACTGCAAATCAGTTGGTGCTCTGACAGCGAAGAAGTTGATTTGATTTGTCAGCTACCGGTTCGATTTCCTCGTCCATAACTGGGAGACCGACCGCTGTATGACAACTTCCGGTTGGATAACGCATTTTGCAAGAAATTAATATCGGCAAGAGGCATAGATCCTCATGAGCCCCCACGAATGCGAGGGCACATGAGAATCTATGCCTCTTGCATAAGTCAGATGTGTGGCACTCACCGCAGGACTGGTTGTCGTTTCACGGTGACGCTGAACAAAGTTGGCGAACTAAATAAGTTATCCAGCATCGGTCCCCAACACGCACACCGATTATCGGCCATTGTTACAGAACAGCGGGAGACAAGCCGGCAGGAGGCCATTTCCAGGGGGGACAACTGATAAATCACGTGAACGGTCTGTTTAGTGAAACCCACACTATAAACAGACGCAGGAATCTGGAGAAATTAGGGTTATTAGATCGGTCACTTCCACGCTAATCCCCTATGGGGGGTGGGGTGGAAATGACCGATCTAATACCCCCCCCCCCCCCCCTAACAAACACAAAACTATATATGCAAATTTTCAAAACGTTTTTAGGCCTTCAACTGCAATACTGCAGTTGAACTAGCTACAATACTCGCTATCATTATAGCGATAGTGGCCACAACACACACACACATATATAATATATATATATATATATATATAATATATATATATATATATATATATATATATATATATATATATATATATATATATATTATATCCATTTTATATCATTTAGAGCTAAATGAACTCGGAATGCTTAGGCTGATTGCTTTTTGGGGGGTGGGAAAAGGTTGGGCGTGAGGTGGTGGAGAGGGGTGGGGGTGATGGAGGGGTTGCTGCGTGATGGATGGCATTTTTAATGTCCAACGCAGACTCGACTGGTAGTCCAGGCAAAACGACAGGCTTGCTCAGATAGCATGTCCGTTAAAAGTCCAGGTAAATCAAAGTGTCAAAGTTGCAGTGCCACCGATTTGATCAGTGTTCAGATCATACTCCATAGGCAATAGCTGACCATGTCCCTCATAACACGCCCGTTAGATCCGTCCATTATCACTCAGGTGTCGTAGACGTTGAACCCCGAACTAACCAACCAAATGGTATTCGGGCACACATATTGGGTGGTCCCAGAGGGCTGGGCTAGGTGGCAGTTTGGATGGGTGGGTTGGTGGATGGGGCAGAATGGGGTGTGGTAGAATGGATGCAGCGGCGGAGCTGTTGTTAGCTCGCGTGCAGAGGAAAATCCTAAGCCGGCACTCAAAAGATTTTAGCACTCATGGCGGATTTGATGCAAAAAAGCTGCGCTATCCTTCCCTTTGATCTTACCATGATGCATTAAAACCTGACTGAGCCATCCGTTTCAACAATACACAAAGTATCGTGGAAGATAAAATCTTTTGGGGGAAAAAGGACCAGCTAAACTCTATTCTAACCTCCGAACAACCCTACATACGATGAACACATATCCAACCCAAACCTTCGCGAATATCCCACATGCACGCACAGAAAATGCAAATTGCCATTTGGGGGAAACTGACCAATGCATGGTGACCCGGAAGCCAACGCAAAGCTTTTCTTCCAATCATTATTTGTGAAATAATTTATTTTAACTGGATTGTTTAAAATAAATTAGAAAAGGGAAATACTCCCTGCGCGTGACATTTTTTATTCTGCACTAGCTAAAGGTTTAATTTTTTTTTTAAAAAAACAGCAGCCGCTCTAGCATTCTGGCCAATCGTCAGGTTGGGAGCATGATGCAACTTTGTCATGTGATTCTCAGTTGGGCAGAACGATGGAGATAAACATACATCCTCACCATACTTTCAAACTCCGAACTGCCCATCCTCATACAAAAATCAGAGAAACGCAAACTCTGCCGATTGTCCTTCTTGGTCTACATATCCAGCTGCATTAGGTATAGATCATCATGAACCTTCGTCCCACTCCCGGAGGAAGAGACTTGAACAGGCCATAAGAACCAATGAATTTAAGCAAGAGGCATAGATCTTCCGCAATGCGGGGGCTCATGAGGATCTATGCCTCTTGGAGTCAATTCTGCCACAAGGATGGGCATTAATTTGTCCAAGAATGGATGACTGAAAAACGGACAAGATTAGCAGACTGTAGATGTACGGACATACCCACCACTCCTCCTCCCTCCACGTGCCCTTGCTCATCAATCCTTCCACCCAATCGACCCACCACCCCACCCACCCCCGTCCACCTACCCAACCAAACATCCCTGCCCTAACCTCCCCTCGCCCCTCCACCCCCGCCCCAACCTATCGCCACCAACCAACCAAATGCGTCACAGAAGGTCCAGATTTAGCTTGGCGAAATTTGTCTCTGGAGAAGAAAATGATCCTCTCTCGGTGTCTGTCGGGGTGTTTCTTGTTCGCGTGTGGTTCCTGAAGGGAAGGGAATCACAATGAACAATGAACAATGAACCTTTATTTTCCAACGGTAGAAGTTATTGGTAACAGGACCAGTTTTCAAACTTGCCGTTGCTACATCTACTACATAAGTGACATAGACATGTAAACATACACATACCACACACTGCTGCATGCACTGCTACATTCGCTCACGCACGCACGCACCACGCACATACACACACACATACCCACACACGCACTCAGGTACGCACGCATGCACATCGCAACCCGCGCATGCACGCACGCACACACACACACACACACACATGTACACCGCAATTCAGTACGCATGCACACACGCACGAACACTCACACACACACACACACACACACACACTTACACACGCACGCACTCAGGCACATACGCACAAAAACAAAATCACGCAAACACAAGCACTCCGACAGGCACAGATCTTCATCCACGTTTATGCGAAAGACTAGGACAGTTTCCATACGGTGCTAGAATTATCGACCGGTCCACCCACCACCCCTTCACCCCCCCCCCCCCACCCCTTCCCAATTCCAATCGTAGAATTATTCTCTAATCACCTTCTTAGGTCTAGACATATATACGCACACTGATAAACAATCAAGAGGCATAGATCCTCATGAGCCCCTGCAATTGCGGGAGTTCATGAGGATATATGCCTCTTGCACATAGACGTTTGCTGAGGACGAACTGAAAATCTCGAATGGGACAATCGATTTTCAATGGCGGGGCAGAAGAAAGGGAGGCAGATGTTTCGGGCGATTTATAGATCTACTGCAGCCTGGGTTTTGAATATCTTTTACATTTCAGCGTTCTCCTCGCACAGGCTTTTGACGCATAATTCGTGGGATGCTTTGGACATATTAATTATGAGATCATTTATATAGGGTACATATACACAATACAAATTGAGGTATCGACCCTTACCAGCAGAGATGTAGGTTAAATACCAGCCCGAATGGGAAAACGTTTGATCCAAAAAACAAAATATTGACATAGGTCCTAGTTTGCTTTGATACTCTTTTTGCTCCTCTTTGTAACCCAGTAGTCTTCACAGTTTCGTTTTACATTTTAATTTTGGATAATTTCGTGTTAAAAGCTAAAGCACAAACAATGCATTTCACACTTTCTATATTCCACAACAAAATACTGATGCACATTTCGACCACAACGGTCACGTGACACGTTTAACTCCGCCGGAGAAGGTCACAGTATATGCGGATATGCGGAGAAAACAAGGGGTTCATTGTTCAAGATGGACTCGACAGAAGAGACCCCCCCCCCCCCCCAGAATACCCTCTGATCGTTAAGAAATCCCCAACGCTGAGACACAAAGAAACACGCTCTGAAAGGACAAGCACAAAGCCCTGTTTATGCTCGATCATCCTTTCAAAACGTGTTACTTTTATTGTTGGTCATTACTTGCGTTTTGTAGTAGGCACTTAGCAGTCATCGTTTCAAATTGGCCGGTCCGGACTCCAACAGCTTTAGAACCGGATCTGAGCTGCGTCTTCGGAGAAGAAAGAGTCTATAAACTACTGGACTACTGACAGTTAATTAATAAACTACTGGGTCACTGACACCTAATCTCAGCCTGTCTGTACAATTTCGCGCCAATGAGTTGACACTCTGATTCGAATCCTGCTCCAATAGTTCGAGTCAATAGTGCATCTGGCCGATTTCAATACTACAGTAATTCGTTCGACCGCTTGTAGTGCGATGCTTGCTTCTGGCTGAGGATGCTAATGCTAATTAGGGGAGCAAGAGGCATAGATTCTCATGAGCCCCTGCTGAAGCAGGGGCAGATGAGAACCTATGCCTCTTGCATGTGGCAGTTACTGAATAGGAAGATCTGTTTGGAATCGGTCAGCGGACCAACGCCGGAGGATTGACATGATTGGTGAGGAAGTGACGCCAAGCAATGTTGTCCTATCATTCACAGACTGACTTTAACACCTAAATGACCCTCCTGCATCTGAGGAGCAGAGGTGTAAAGAAATGACGCTGATCCTACCAGCAAGTGGTGCACAGTCAGTCTGTGACTCAGGCAGCTGGAAAGTCATGACAGAGAGCCTGATGTTTAGCACTCTACATGCAGCAGTGTCAGCAAAACCTTCGCGTCCTTCGTCTTTACAATACTGATGCAAATAAACTGTGGTGCTGTAGGAAGATATTTTTCATATGGAAGGCCCAGGGTGCCTGACATGGGCGGGTGTGTGTGTGTGTGTGTGTGTGTGTGTGTGTGTGTGTGTGTGTGTGTGTGTGTGGTGTGGTGGTGTGGAGGGGGGATGGATGCGGAAGGGCCGGGGGGGGGGGGGGGGGGGGGGGGGGGCAAGGCAAGCGACAGTCGAACCTCGAGAAAACGATACATAAAAATCAAATCTTCTGGTTTTGTTTCTCTCCGAACAAAATATAAAATATCATAATATTCTTTTCTCCCAAAATTTATTTGGAGAAGAAATATTTTGGGTGCCGAGAAAAAAAAATTGGGGGAAGGGGGCGTGGGGGGGGGGGGGAGAGAGTCAAGGAGATACTCTGCTCCCACCCCTATATTTTCAAGGGGGGGTGGGGGGGGGGGGAGAGGGGCCGTTCCTACTACCCATAAAGAGCCAACAAGAGGTTAAAAAAATATAAAAAATAATCCTTTACAGGCTCTGGCAAGCTTAAGCGATGCACGAAGAGTCCATTTTTGTGAAAAGCGGGATTTTTATTATAATACACTGACAATCTCGCTTTTCTCCACAAAAAGGACTGACTGTTTTTTTTTTGGCTTTCTAGGGCAGATTTTGACTCGTGCTGATGGAATGAACTGGCTTTCGGACAGAGTTAACCCTTTGTCGGTAGCGGATTTTTGACGTAAGGATGCCTTCAAGAATCATCGCAACAAAAACCGCTACCAAAAGACAAGGCATTAACCCTTTGTCTGTTGGTAGCGATTTTTTTGTCGCGATGATTCTTAAAAGGATCATCGAGACAAAAACATCGCTGCCGACAGACAAAGGGTTAATGTACCGGCTCTTGACCTGAAATCGCCGGGCACACACTGTCAAGAATCGACAAGGCAAACTACACCCAATACTCGAATATATAAGTATACCGGCACATCGACGTATCGACGATACTGAAGCAGAATACAGTTCTAGCAAATAGCAGCAAGAGGCATAGATCCTCTTGAGTCCCCGCATGCCTACTGCCCAAGAGGATCTGCGCGTCTTGGAGATGGGGACTGAGGTTTGCTGTTGGACGACGTATCAGTGCGTTCCAGTCGAGTCTCCAATTCTCGCTGGACTGACTGGCATGACAAGCGCCATAAAAGGTCTCGAAGGAAACAAGTCCGAAAACTGCTTTTGACGTGAACTTTGGCTATTACTTGCAGCTCTTTTCAGGTCTAAAGCCAAATGGTTCATTCCGAGCAAGTCTACAAGGAAAGTTCAAGTGTAGTGCTGTAGGAAGATATTTTTTATTTGGAAGGCCCAGGGTGCTTGACATGGGGGTGGGGGGGGGGGGGGTCGTGGGAGGGGGGGGGGGGGTTGGGGGCCGGGGAGATGGATGGGAAGGGGGCCAAGCCAAGACAAGCGACAGTCGAACCTCGAGAAAGCGATACGGTATACAAATCAAATATTCTGGTTTTGTTTCTCTCCGAACAATAAATAAAATATCATAATATTCTTTTCTCCCAAAAATTATTTGGAGAAGAAATAATTTGTAGACGGAGGGGTGGGGGTGTGGGGCAGAGAGACTAGGAGATACTCTGCCCACCCCTGCCTCCCCCCCCCCCCCCGCCCGTCTGGCTTTTGGACAGAGTTAACCCTGTGTCTGTCGATAGCGGATTTTTGCACTTAAACTCTATTACAGTGCATGTCTCTTCGGACAGTCTTCAGTTTCCAAGCGACCACGGTCGACCCTCCTTTAGCAGCTGAAGTGTGAAATCGAAAAGTTAGTCCCAATGACCAGCTTAAAAAAAGGTCTTTGCGTGTAGGAAGGTCCAAATTCAGAGATCAACAACTCAAGTTTTTGTCTTTCTACTTCCCGCGTAAGTGCAAAATAAAAATCACGGATCATTTTTTTTTTTTAATTTTCTTATTCCCAACCGTCAGGCCCAAAACCACGTAGCAGAAAACTTAAGTATGTATAGGGCCTACATGTATTCCCATTCCTGTTAACACATTCTAAGCCAGGACCGAAGTTCCCAAATTTTAAAGTTGCCCTCTGAAGGACTGTATTACAATTCTAGAGACAGATCGAGCATGATAGTTCAATGGTGGTGCCAGAATAGCTTGGCGCCCATAGGCGCTAAGCTATTCTGGCAACACCCTTGACCTATCATGCTCGATACATGTCTTGATGTGAGTGTCGGGGCTGAATGAGTTAAGGGTACACCCGTAAAAGTCTAAAATCGGAGACACAAGTGTGCATTTTGCTCTTCGTATTCAGGGCGCCATGGGCTGTACGGATGTCTGACTGTCTGATTCCTCTTGCGTCACTGCATCAATTGAAACGCCTCCAATTCCAGATCTATGCACCCTGGTGAACAGTCTCCCCGCAAGCCCTTCCAACTGCAAGAGGTATAGATTCTCACGAGCTCCTGTCTTCCAGCAGGGACTCGTGATAATCTATACCTCTTGCTTGCACTAAGGGATGCGGCTGCATTTATGTACGTCTGGGCAAAGCCCCGCTGTCCAGCGGGTGTGTTGCGTAAAGTCGAATTTAGAAACACGGATTTCCAGGAAAAGAAGCACAGTTTTCCATACATGGCAAGACGTGCGAAAACTCCGGCGTGTCTGGAAGATAGCTAGCTGCAAGCTTGCATAATTCACGCCGACTGAGTTCCGCGTCCTGCACTTGAACTCGACTATCTGAACAGCCGTAGAGCGCTTGTGTGTGTGATGGTTTGAATTTGTCAGTACTTCAGCAACTCAAGTATTCCGTCCAACATCATGGACCAGCTTGCACTTTATTGTCACTACTCAATTATATATATATTTTTTAAAATGTGTATACGTGCATGTGATCCATTCCTGTTTCTTTTCACGTGCAAAAGGGTTTCAGCCCGAAAAATAACCCATTGACAGCCGCGAGAAAAACTGAACACCACGCAACTGCAAGAGGCGTAGATCCTCAATAGCCCCCCCCCCCCCCCCCCCCGCCCCGCAATTGCCGTGACTCATGAGGATCTACACCTCAGTCTTGCTGACGCCAATTTACACCAAATTCCTTTGGACATTGGTGGTTATTGGTCGCTGAATGAACAAAGATTTCAGAAACAAACCAGTGTCAGTAAAAGCGGTAATAAAATGTGTTTTGTATTTTCTCCTGTCTAAGCGAGTCTCTCAAGTTGTTGGGAAATTCTAACGATGTACTGAATACTCGCCGACTAAACGCATGCTGCTGACTCTAGCTCGTAAGATCCAAAACACACAGTCCCTCCATACCAGGAACGGACGTATGCGTCGCCAGGGATCTGTGTTGACAAACCTATCACGGATACCGGCCGGAGTCAACAAAATCAGAGAAAGACAAATCCTTGAGCGAAGCTTGAGTGGTACTTAAGTGGGAAATTTTATTAGGTGACTACCGAAGCCCAGATCGATACTAGTGCGCGAGAGTAGTGTGCACAGACTGATAGATACTTTAACTCATTCAGCCCCGACACACCGCAGCAAGACATGGATCGAGCATGATAGTTCAAGGGTGGTGCCAGAATAGCTTGGCGCCTATAGGCACCAAGCTATTCTGGCACCACCCTTGAACTATCATGCTCTATCTGTTCCTAGAATTGTAATACAGTTCTTCAGAGGGCAACTTCAAATTTGGGGATTTCGGTCCTGGGCTAGAATGAGTTAATTCACGGACATAAAGAAACGAAACTGGTGATTCAAGGGAGGTGTCTGATGACGACTTCTGTCGTATCGCTGAAATAGTGTTGTTGATATAATATTGAGCGCTGGGTCACAGTTACTGAAAACTGAAAAATGTCTTCTAAAGACAACATTGCCGTTCAGGAGATGGTTCAACCACGATAGTTTAAGGGTGGTGCCAGAATGGCTTGACGCCTAGAGGTCGTCCATCTGTATCCCTTTGTAGTGTGTCGGAGCTGAATGGGAGTAGGCCCGTCAGTACCAGCGGACACTGACGAATTATATCTCTGAGACCATGACAGTTTCATCGGAAAATAACTCTACGATGATAGTGAAACGTGTATTCTATTCTAAACGTGTGTTTATTATAAAAGTTTCAGGCATTAATTGCCTCTCATCCAAACGGCCCTGCTACAAATTACGCTACACAATGATAAAACACAAAATCAGATAGATAACCAGATAGATTATTTATATAATAACGGTATTATTATTATTATTAGTCATAAAAAAGGGAGAGCTAATAGCGCTAAAATAATAGAGCTAAAAGTCGTTGTTAGCGCTCTCACTGATACTAACGATAATGCTTGGCGGAAAAAAAGAAAAGAAAAGAAAAAACTCCCCGAAAAATAAACATATAAACAAACAAACAAACAAACAAACAAACAAACAAACAAACAAACACACAAACAAACACACAAACTCATGACAACGCGTCTTTTTTTGCCGAACAATATCGTCAGTAGCGGTTAACCCCGTAGAGTACCGAGAAAAAATGAACACGATCCAACTGCAAGAGACATAGATCCTCATGAGCCCCCGCAGTTGCGGGGGCTCATGAGGATCTATGCCTCTTGCTGACACCACTTTGAGTCCATGTTCTTGGGACGGCTGGGGCTCTTTGGCGTTCAGTTAGGACAAAGACTGCAGATGGGGTTAGCACATAAATAAATCGGGCCGACCAGAGGCAAAGGAACCGCCAGGCACAATGAGGCAAGAGACACCGAGTCACCATCGGCCGCACAATACACAGGGCATAGAATCTACTCAGCCCTGCAGCGGGTTCACGAGAGTATGTGCCCGCCCCGGCCTGATTCAGACGGACGGTGCTCGCCAGTGGAGCTTACTCTCCTCCACAATCTGCTTTTCTTCCCAGCTCGAGCTAATCCCAAAGTCCACATGTTCCATTTCTCTCCGGCAAGAAGTGAGGAAGGCTGGATCGAACTCCAATCACCGCTAGATAAGACAGGGTGGTCTTGCAGAGCTTTATATCGCCATCTTGATTTTCACGGTACGGGGGCGAGAGGACGTTGTTAATTCAGTTATAAGCCACGAAGCCCTGACATGCTACAACAGAATGTCTATTCCAGAACTGTGACGTAGACCTCAAAGGATACATGGGGTGGGGGGGTGGGTGGGTGGGTGGGTGGGGGTGGGGGGGGGGTGGGGAGGTGAGGCCGTATAACATGGGCATACTTGCTCTAAATATAGTAATATAGTATGACATAAGTACATTTTGGCTATGCCTTCTTTTCATGTGTGCCTGCATACTTCCTCTTGGTCCTCCTTCAAACGTATACTTCGGCCATATCTCATCCAGCCTGGACCACCTTAATCTTGTAAGGATGGGGCAGTGACGTAAAATATGGTCTGCTAATATAGGGCCGTGTCTACCTCGTTTTGAACATAATACGTTAACTCCAGTCAGTCGTTTGGTTGTACATTGCGTTGATCATCATACCACCTCCGAAAGTCTCCCTACGCAACCCCATCTGACTGTAAGACCTAAACCTTCAAATGCAGAGAATCACTAGAAGGCCTTCCGGTGTTTATCTATAGTTACAGAAACCTGACAAGTGGCGGGGGGAGGAAGAACAATGTTGTCTGAGAAAATGCAATATGGTTTATATCAACTCTGATTCATACGCTTGACCCAAACTAACAACCTCAACGTGAGAGACAGCTGGAACAGGGGCTCCTGAGAATCTATGCCACTTGCAGACGGTCTGAGGGACCGCCGCTGGCTTCTATTTATTAATTTAGTGCTGCGATTGAAGTCGGTCTCGCTGATTAAGTGCGTTGTTGGAGACGGTCAAATGTTTTCTGACAGAACACACGAAAATTGCTCCTGTGATATGGTTTGTATTGAGAAAGTCTCTCTTTCTGAGTCTCTGTTCGTCTGTCTTTCTGTCTGTCTCTGTCTATCTCTGTCTGTCTGTCTCTGTCTGTCTGTCTCTGTCTGTCCCTGTCCCTGTCTCTCTCTGTCTCTCTGTCTTTGCGTCTGTCTCTCTGTCTTTGTCTCTGTGTCTCTCGCATCCCCCATCCCCCCCCCCCCCCTCTACCTCATTCCAACCCACGCCTTCACCGTGAATCCCCACAATGAGTGACTATCAGCCGATTGCTCCCCCTTTATTCCACAGCAGGGAGGAAGTTTTTCTTTGAAGTTGTTGGGGCGTGAGGTAGGGGCGATTGCTCGAGGGACACGGGTTCGATTTTGTTGCCTCTTTTGGCTCGGGTTCACGGATGTGACTTTTCTTGCCATTCTCCAGCACGCGTCAGCCTCCTACATCTTCTCTCTGCATCTCTCTCGTCAGCCTCCCGGTTGCGTCCTTCTGCCCTTCTTAACTCATTCTACCCCAACACCGAAATCCCCAAATGTTGCCATTGTCCTCTGAAGACTGCACTCTAGCGCAGGACACAGATCGACCATGATAGTTCAAGGGTGATGCCAGAATAGCTTGGCGCCCGTAGGCGCCAAGCTATTCTGGCATCACCCTTGAACTATCATGGTCGATCCTTATTCTGCTGTGGTGTGTCTGGGGTAGAATGAGTTAAACAAGATGAGCCATGAGCCATGAGGTCAACATTTAACATTTTCCTCGCAGAAGAAAAGAAAGATGACGCATAATATAATTTCTGACACCCGCCACGTCCTCACCTATCTGGGGCTAAATTAACTTATTGACTGCTGAGAAAAGTCAACACAAACAACTGCAAGAGGCATGGATCCTCAGGAGCCCCCGCAATTGTGGGGGCTCCTGAGGATCTATTCCTCTTGCAGTTGCAAGATGCGTATATCCTAATGAGCCCCCGCATCTGATCCATGCCTCTTGCTGACGCCGTATTGGATTCTTGTGCCTGGGACGTCTGAGGCTGTTCAATCAGGTTAAAGACAAAAGGTAGAGACCATTGACTTCGAGGACAGCTCTCATATAGAAGGGACTGTGTGGGTTATGGTTCATCCCATCTTGTTCAAGTGACGTTTTAAATTGAAGAAGGCTGCAGAAACACGATCTGCGTTAAGGGTGGTTGTCAAATGCTTTACACACACAAAATAATAATAATAATAATAATAATAATAATAATAATAATAATAATAATAATAATAATAATAATAATAATAATAATAATAATAATGAGTACTTGTATAGCGCCTAACCTCGGAGTAAAACTCTAGGCGCTTAACAAAAACTAATTGTACAAAAATAACTATTACAACAAGATGGGATGAACCATAACCCACAAAGTCCCTTCTATATGAGAGCTGTCCTCGAAGTCAATGGTCTCTACCTTTTGTCTTTAACCTGATTTCTGATGTTGAATTATCTCCTATTGAAAAAGTCTCGCAGATCTCCCAATGCGTCAGTGAGTTCTATAAGGGGCGCATGACATACGCGTCATTGATTTGTCAAACGTCATTTGTCACGACGTAAGTGTTAGTTTTTACGTAATTTTATATTTTACGTGATATGAATTTCACTGTCTCTTCATAGGCTTGAGAAAATGGTGACAAAACTAGAACTTCACGGTACAATTTTAGTCTTGCTATAATTTGTATGACAGCAGGTTGACTTTACCTAGCTACATGATATACTAAGTACACGGATCAGCTGCATGCTCTTCTGAAAGCGAGTCGATGTGTGTGCGTGTTAGTGCGTGCGCGCGCGCGCTTCAAACATCTTCAAGAGGCATAGATCCTCATGCGCCTGGAGGGCGCATGAGAATCTATTCATCCTGGTGATGTGCGCATGTTTGTGTATGAGGGAGAGCTGCGCGCGAGAGAGAGAATGACGTCATATTTAGAGTATTATGTCAGTGTCTGCGTGGTGACAGAGTTGCCTCTTTTACGTCACCGCCACTGTCTGACTTTCTCTAGAAGTAAAGTTTTTTTTTTTAGAGTTTTAACTCTTTTCTGAAAATAATGAATTTTTACTAACGAAGATAAAAGGATACAAAGCTAGCTTACGAACTCATCCAATGTCTTTCTCCAAACTAGCTATATGCAAAAGTTTAAGTAAATATGACAAAAATTACGGACTCTAATCTGGGTCAACCGACTTCCTATAAACGGTTGTTTATGTCTTCAATAAGACATTCAATTACAAAATGCTCGGAGGTTCTCTTAGCCACCCACTTAAGAAAGTATTTCGCCAAGTTTCAAGCTTGTGTGTACAGAAATATCGGAGATTCTCTTGTTTACATACATGCGCACACACACACATTACATACATACATACATACATACATACATACATACGCACATACATACATACGCACATACGGCGCTTCGCGCCAAATGTACGTTCAGCAGCGAGGTTAGCGTAACTAGAAATGACGTAATTTTTATCTTGCTACTTCAATTGTTAGAGGTTTAGCCTGCCGGCCTTTGACATCATGGACATCCTATTAAATTGTCCCCACCGCGACCCGTCCTAAAAATTCCCTTCTATAAATAGAAGGGACTTAAAAACGCAATTTACAACAACAACAAAAAAATAAATAAAAAAATAAAAATAAATAAAAACAAAATACAACGCACTCTATAAACAATCTATAAAGTCACCATTCAAAAATGCTACGCTTAATATGGACTCATACTCGCACTCACGCACGCACGCACGCACACACACACACACACACACACACACACACACACACACACACACACACACACACACACACACACACACACACACACACACACACACACACACAAAAAAACTTCTAATAGAGATAGAGATATGTAATGTAAGCTATGATGTTTACATGCTAAAACATATTTCCCCCGCCCCCTTCCCGTCCCCGCTCCCACAACAACAACTACAACAACAACAACAAAAACTAACAACAACGACAAAGAGCCCGTCGATTAAATGAAAACCTAAATCAGTGTAAAACAGATTCAAAGCACAGGCTGCAGTAGATCTATAAATCCCCCGACTTTATGTCTCCCTTTCTTCTGTCCCACCATTGAATATCGACGGTTCCATTCGAGAAGTCTTCATCCAAGGAATCTGCAGCGAGCTATTCCGGCACCACCCTTGAACTACACGTTTCATGGTCGTGCAATCTTCCGATGTAGTGAGTCGTTAACTCATTCGAGACGTGCAGCATCCTTTTACGCGGCGTAAAGCCGCGTATCCGGATGCAGCACGCATCGAATATTAGAAACAGAGACAAGGGCGCACGCGCGCACGCACACACGCACGCATGCACACACACGCACAGGAGCGGTTTAGTTATGACCTGCCTTTCCAGTTTTTTGTTTGGGACACTCAGCCGGATTCGAAGCGAGAAAGATGCCAGACCGTGCTTCCCAAGTGGCCGAAAAATCAAAGCGTGGAGGGTTGGGGTGGGGGTAGGGGTAGGGGTTGAGGGGTGTGTGTGTCCCCCCCCCACACACACACACAGATCCGCCCCTGCACACACATTCTCTTACTCTCGTTCTCTCGCTCTTTCTCTCCCTCCCTTCCCTCCCCTCACCCCCACCTCTCCCAAAGTTTCCCCATCCCCAAGCCTTCCCACCCCAATTCCACATGAAGAACTTAAGAAGAGACCTCTTAACCTTATTTCACCCTTCACACATTTGCCTTTGTGTTTCATCTTTTTCCTCTGTCAGAAAGCTGTCCTGATTAAGACCTGCTCGTTCCCATAATCGCTCCAATTTTTCCTTTAATGTTGAGATTTTCCCCGGGAGGGGAAAAAAAATCATGAAAAGCGGTGCCAGGAAATATAGGCAGCGGTTGAAACGAGAACTGCATTATTGGAATTTTTCTTTATCTTAGAAAACGATTTTCAATTTAATTTTGTGTCAGCCTTTACCTGCGTCAGGACTGAAGGCGTTTTTTTTTTTTCAAGGGCAGCATTGATTTTATGTCACGTTTATATCTGTTCAACCTTTCACATTCAGAGCCAAGCAAATCACATCTTACACTAAGAATCGTTTGAGAAGTATTATGGACAAGTCGAGGGAGATGAGACGAGTGAGGTATGGCTTAACTGTAGTGCCGGATAGATTAGTGCTTCCATTACTGAAGATTCTTTAATATTCGTCACTCCTTATTAAAAAAAAATATTGATTTTAATACGATTTTAAAGAGACGGATCCACTTTGATAGCTGAAGGGTAGTGCCTGATTAATTGGCGCCCTCCACCAGGCGCCAAGCTAATCAGGCACTACCCTTGAACTGCCGTCCATGTCCAACTGATAGCACTGTCAGTGAAGGGGCTAATGAAAAGGAGGAAAAGGAGAGGTGAGATTGTCACTGCCTGAACACGTTTCAGATTTTATCTGTCTTCATTCGTGGCCGTTGAAGCGAAAATTAATCAAATTACGGCTGAGAAGGGGAGGGGGGGGGGGGGGACCTCTTGCAACAATCAATGCACGTGCAGGAAACAACACACGGGCGCCCACACAAACAAACTGCACTTGCGCGATACACAAACACAAAAGACAGTTGCAGACGGAGAAGAAAGCGGGATGAATTCGGTACCTTGAAATTGTATCAGTGTCCGAGCGAAGTTATAGCTAAACGACTGTAACATCAATGAACTTTTTCACTGCTGCGAGAAACTGAACATCACCCAACAGCAAGAGGCATAGATCCTCATGAGCCCCCGCAGTTGCGGGGGCTCATGAGGATCTATGCCTCTTGCTGAAACCTCTTTGTATCCATGTTCCTTTGACAACTGGGGATCTTTGACATCATGATTACAGAAACACAATCTGCGTCCGCTGGCAGTGAAGGCAGCGCCGAATCAATCAGTTTTCAAGGGGGGGGGGGGGGGTGCTCAACGACAATGTAAAAACTGTACACCGTTGTAATTGTGACGGTACAGTGGAAAGAGGCGGGGGGGGGGGGGGGGTTGGGGGGGGGGGGTTGGGGGGGGGGGGGGTAGGGGGTGCTGCAATAACATTAAAGGTGGGGTGCTGTAGTACCAAAGCACCCCCCCCCCCCCTGGATCCAGCCCTGGAAGAGATTAAAGAAAAAAAAATATGCACAGTCTCTCTCTCTCTCTCTCTCTCTCTCTCTCTCTCTCTCTCTCTCTCTCTCTCTCTCTCTCTCTGATGTTTGATCATCACCAATAGCCAAACACGGTGGCACGCGCCCCGTCCAAATGACGTCAATAAATCGCCGCCTTTGTGTACGCAGAGAATCGAACCCACAGTCCCCTGGCATAACAGTGCTACAACTGCGGAAGAGCCGGGCCATTTTCTGCCAAATGAATGGCATAATCGTAATTTATTTTCGGCGGCTATTGCGCGCGGTTCGGCGCTCGTTTAACCCATATCATACTGAGGCTAAAAACTTCCAATTTGTACACTGCCATATGCAAGCTGTATTATAGTACTTACAGATAAGGATGGGGACCAACGGCTTTAGTTCAAGGGTGGTGCCAGAATAGCTTGGCGTCTAGAGGCGGCAAGCTATTCTGGCACGACCCATTGAACTATTTTAGTCAAACTTATTTCACACACTGGTGTATTCCGAATGATAAGGGTACAATGGAAGTTTTCCGAAAATAAAAAATCGGTGAAAAAATGCTCGTTTTTTGCTGCAAAGTCGGAGCGGATTAAAAAGCACGGACAAACATACGATATCGCATGTTTGTCCGGGCTTTTAATCCACTGTTTGCAGTCACAGAAACGCGAGCACATTTGACCTAATTCTGATTTCGGAACCGCGGCAAAGCCTAATTCAGTCAATAAATTACAAAATGTGGTCTAAAACCTCAAATCATTTACTAGCACTAGTTTTGATAGCTCAGTAGACCGCCCTTGGCAGCTAAAGCCGGGGTAGTTAGCTCATTTGGTTCTATTTTCATTTCTTAGATCTCAATAATTCGCAATTGCGACACCGTTCAGTCATTAAAAATTGGTGGCATCTCAATTTTGTACTTCTGAGTTTCGACCGCGAGTTCAAACAGTACTGACGAACTACGGGTTTTATTTGAAAATGGCACTACTGTGGCTTTTAATAATAATAATAATAATAATAATAATAATAATAATATAATAATAATAATAATAATTTCTGGCACCATCCTTGAACTATATTGGTTCATTCACCCCTTTCTGCGAGCAGTGTGTGCATCAGTGCTTAACCCCTTCCCTGCCACTACTACGTACATTTTTGTTTCTGAAATCTTATTTGATTCAACGACCAAAAAACTGGTCCAAGAAACATGGATACAAATTGGTCTCAGCAGGAGGCATAGATCTTCATGAGCCCCACATTTGCAGGGGCTCATGAGGATCTGTATCTCTTGCAGTTGGATCAGTTTTCTTCGGCACTGCAGGGGTTAAAGAGCTAACAGTTTCGCTTGCCGGCAGCTGATATCTGGTGGGAACCTCAACAGATGTCACCGCCCTTCATTGTGTGACGGCCTGGAGGCCATGTTACAAACAGCGCCCTCGCGATGGCCAGATGTCAAGGGTCATTACTAAGTCATGTCGGACAAGGGAAAGCTGCGGGGGCAGCCCAGGACATACTGACCGGCGTCAACATTGCATGTTCACGAGCTGTTAGGCATGGCCATTCGGCCCCGGTCACAATGCAGGATAGGGACCGGTCAGGATCGTTCGAGGGTGTTGCCAGAATAGCTACCCATTCACTGCTAATCTGAAGCACGGCAATGGGAGAGTAGACAGGGGCGGATCATTTACCTCACTGGGGGCGGGGGGTGGGGGTGGTGGTGGTGGTGGTGGTGGTGGTGTTGGTGGTGGTGGTGGTGGTGGTGGGGGGGGGGGGTCCAACTTTTTGTTTGGGACCTTAAACCTGATACAAAAGGTGGAGAGAAGGAGGGTGCGTGTTAAGACTCTCACCATTCGGAAGGTGGTGGTGGTGGTGGTGGTGGGGGAGGGGGATGTGGGGGGTGGGTGGGAGGTGGTGGTGGTGCGGTGTAAAAATTCGCCAAAATATATGAAACTTGTGGGGGAAGGGGGGAGGGGGTGGTTCCCAAACACCCCAAAAAGGGACTTTTGCGGAACCCCTGGAGGGGGCCCCCCAGATCCGCCCCTAGTAGGGAACAACCATGATATTTCGAGGGACATGCAAAAACCAGTAGCTACTTACCCATTCATTGGCAGCCTGACACGTGCAATACAACGGGATAGGGAACGACCATGATAGTTCGAAGGTGGTGACAAAATAGCTACCCATTCCCATGGCAGACTAACACACTATGACGGTACAGGGAACGATCATGATAGTTGGAAGGTGGTGCCAGAGTCAGTAGCTACTCGGCCACTGGCAGCCTGGTACATGTACACTACAACGGGATAGGAAGCGACCATGATAGATCGAGTGTGGAGTCGGTGCCAAAATAGCCACCTATTCACTGGCAGCCTGAAGAACTACAGCAGGATAGAGAACGACTATGCTAGCTGGAAGGTGGTGCCAGAGTCAGTGGCTACCCAGTTCACTGCTAGCCTGAAGCACTACAAAGGGATAAGGAACGATTATAGACAGTCCGAGGGTGGTGCCAGAATAGTTACCCATTTACTGCTAGTCTGAAGCACTACAACGGGATAGGGAGCAGCCATGAGAGTTCGAAGGTGGTGCCAGAATAGCACGGCGCCTCCAGGCGCCGAGCTGTTCTGGCACCACCTTCGAACTCTTATGGTCGATCTGTCTCCTGAGCTGTTGAGTAGTCTTCAGCCTTTATCGCGAGGATTTTTTAAAAAAATTCACTGATCGTGTAAAGCTTTTGTCTAAGGTAGATCTAAAAAGGGAAAAAATAAATAATGGAGGCCTACAAAAATGCCAGCCTGTCAGCCCAATGCGCAACAGGACATCGGGCCGACGTCGGCCGCCGTTGACCCGCGCACAGCCGTCCCCGGACCGACGGCGGCCGACATCGGCCCGATGGCCTTTGCCGCGCACAGACGATATGACAATCTTCAAACGATATGACAATCACATTGCAAAATGTTCCGATGTTTGGCGGCGGACCGCCCGATAACTGAACCCAGTGTCCACTTGATGCGCGCTCGAGTTTGTTGTCACGGTTGGTAAAATGTTTATTTACAAAGCTCGAATTAAAACAGCGTGCAAGAAAATCAGACACGCAGTGTCAGCGTCGTCTGTAATTATACAAAGTTTTAGAACAGTGATTGGTGCATATCATCGGCACATCATGTGTGGAATCTTTTTTTTTTTCTCTTTTTCTTAGCAACATTATTGTCCCACGACTAGGAAATGTGGATTGCCTTCACCTGGGAAGACGGGGTCCTCGCAGCGCAGCGCTTCTCGGCGTACCTAGTTGTGTGTGTGTGTGTGTGTGTGTGTGTGTGTGTGTGTGTGTGTGTGTGTGTGTGTGTGTGTGTGTGTGTGTGTGTGTGTGTGTGTGTGTGTGTGATAATAGAGTTTCACTGTGTCGGAGAACAGTCACAAACACAACCGATGCGAATAACCGCCTCATCTGACGTGCAAATGAGACTGATAAATACTATCAAGAGACATCGATTTTCATGAGCCCTGCGGCTGCTGGGGTTCATGAGAATCTATGCCTCTTGCATGATGGTAGGGCTGCATGGTTAAGGGCTTTTTGCCACTTGCAATATGGTTAGGGCCGCATGGCTCGATCAGGACCTCTCAATATTGAATGTGGAGTTACCGAAGGGGAGACAAATATTTACTTTCAATTTACTCCGCCCCGAAACAAGAGTTACTCGTCAAATCTATTGATTGTGGCTGTGGCATGTGCAGGTTGAATAGATCTCTCTCTCTCTCTCTCTCTCTCTCTCTCTCTCTCTCTCTCTCTCTCTCTCTCTCTCTCTCTCTCTCTCTCTCTCTCTCTCTCTCTCTCCTCCCCCTCCCCCCCCCAAAAAAAAAAAAAATATCTTAACCCATTACATTCTGAGGCTGATTTGTTTTAAATTGCTTATTAGCATATGAAGGCTACATTACAGATTCGGAGATAGATCAATCATTTTAGGTCAAGGGTGATGCCAGAATAGCTTGGCGCCTCAGGCGCCAAGCTATTCTGGCACCACCCTTGAACTATCAGTCAAATTCATTTCAAGCAATAGTACATCGGTATGAAAAGGGTTAATTTACACCGTGGCCTGAGAAAACAGGCGTCGTTTTCGTCAAATTAATTGATTGAGCGGTGGGAAAGGGGCGGGGTTGTGACATGCAGATTTCTCACACACTCTCCCTCAACCCACGTTTGTCTAACCCCAAACCCCCTTCCCCACAATGTTGTAGACAACCAGCCAGCTATCTCCCGTCGACTGCATACGGACAGCATCATCTGGAGTGAGTATTACGGATGTCAGGGGTGGGAGGGTGGGGTAGGTAGAGAGAAGAGGAGTATACGCAGTGAATGACAGTGATATCTATGTAAGAGAAAAACGGTGCTCACGTTAACCCAATTAGCCCCAACGCACTACAATACGAGATGGCTCGACGATGATAATTCAAGGGTAGTGCCAGATTAGCTTTGCGCCTACAGGCGCCAAGCTAATCTGGCACTACCCTTGAATTACCATGGTCGAGTCATCTCCTGGAGCTGGTACATAGTTGTTAAGTTACACCTCTACAACTTGAGAAACGCCGCCTTGGGGTTTGAATGGGTTAACTAACGGTGATCACTGGCGTTGGAAGCCCAAGAAACATCAACGCGAGAAAGAAAAAAAAAATCATAAAACTATTAATTTTGTCGTCGATATTATTCGCGAGACTGTTTAGGATTCACTGACTTGATCCTGGAAGGTTAGTAAAATCACTGTGAACTCGGAAAATAACAACTGCAAGTAAAACATAGCGAATGAAAATGTTCTTGTCGTCATTATTTATAGGACTGCTATTCAGAATCTGCTGACTTGGCGCTGCAACGGTAATTCACATTCAAACTGCAAATAAACAATCGCAAATATGTAAATTAAAAAAAAAAAAAAACAAAAAAAAACAGCATTTTGTTATCATTGCTCTCAAGTCTGCTGTTCACAATTTATGCTGACGAGCAGAATAAATGCGACATTTTCGGAACCATCGGAAACACTACTAAAGTTTTTTTTTTACGGTGGTTCCGAAAATGTCCCATTTCTTTTGCTCGTCAGTATATTTGGTGCTGGAAGGTAAATCACCGCCAAATCACCAATGAAAATGTAGCAAACAACAAGATGAGGATTTCATCCCAAAGCCTACCGTATTATTTGGAGCTCACATGCGTTTATCTTTTAGGAGCATTCAGAGGTGTTCATATTTTTAGGCTTATTATGCTGATCCATTTCCCTCCTCTCTAAGCCAACCTCTGATCAATACACACGTCGGCGCACGGACACACGGCGCTTCCAGCCAATAGTACGCTCTGTGGGCTCGTGTAGCGACAGGGATCCATCTCCTTCTACTTTAACCCACCCTCTGATTCCACACACACTGTCACTAGCACACAGAAATAAAGACGGACACACGGCGACTCCAGCCATTCGTAAGCTCTGTGCGGGTCTGGCGCAGCATAGCTATTCTGAAAAAAAGAATAATAGCACGAGCAGCGAAATGACGTCAGTTCAAGCTTCACGTCATGGCATCATTAGTCCCACGACGCCGTGTTCATATTGACGACTCGTCAATACGTCACTCATCGCAGTACTAACATTTAACGTATTAGAGGATCAAACTTGGCAATTTTCTTGCTGATTTTCACGCCTAGGGCTTACAGGTCACAATTTTGACCTAATCCTACCCCAGCGCCGGGACAAACAGCAAGCTTAAGCAAACACTATTTACGAAAAATCATGCGGGTATTAATGAGAAGATAGGGGGTTTTTTTCGTAAAAGAAAAATTAAATTTATGTTAGATGTCTTAAAAATGATTCCGAAAAAGTGGTCCAGAAAATTGTCAGATTTTCACATCTAGGGCATACAGGTCACCATTGACCTAACGTGCCCGACAGCCGAGACAAACTGTAGGCTTATGTAAATACCGCATACGAAAAATCTTGCGATTATTAATGAAAAGAATGTTTGTTTGTTTTTTTGCTCGAGTCCGAAATAGCTCAGGCGGTTAAGCGTCGGGGCAGGAGAGCGAAGGGAATAGCCGAGTCGTGGGTTCGAATCCCCGTCCCGGCCCCGGTAACTGGACTCGCAATTCAGGGGGGAAAGATGGGCTTGTTCAATAGCATGTCCGTTGAAAGGTCCTGGTAAATCAAAGTGGCACAGTTGGAGTGCGCCTGAGTTGATCAGTGTTCAGGTCGTACTCCATAATTATGCAATAGATTTTCCCTGTCCCCCATAACCCGCCCGTCAGGGCCCTTCCACGATCACTTCGGTGCCGTGGACGTTAAACCTCAAACTAACCAAGAATGTTTTTTTTTCGTAAAAAAGATTCACTTGTTTTAAGATTAGCCCATATAATTCGTGAAATTAATCCCCAAAACGTGAAAATATAAATTATATTTATTTAATAAATAAAATATATCACAAGGTTCTAGACGTACAATGCTGGTTGACGAATAGATTCAATATCTCCCCTTTTATCTAGCTATATGCAAAATATCTAGTACAAATAAGAAAAATGACGGACTCCAGTGTTGATCAACCGGTTTTTGTGAAACGGCCATTTTTTTTTTAATTTTTTTTTTATTATTATTTTTTTTGTGCCAATGAGCATCTTAATAGAAAATCGAAAAAAAGTCTCGAGATAATTCTTTTTCCTAAAATTTCAAGCTTGTCCGTCCTCAAACGCGGGCTCTAGTCGCTGTCTCACACACACACACACACACACACACACACACACACACACACACACACACACACACACACACACACACACACACACACACACACACACACACACACACACACACACACACACACACACACACACACGGCGCTTTGGCGCCAAAAAGACGTTCTCTAGCAAGGTTTGCGTAGCTAGACGTGACGTCATTTTTATCTTCTTACTTCTTTGCCAGAATGTTCAAGTTGCCCCGCACGCCAAAAACGTCATGTGCATTCTCCGAAATGCGCTCCGACCAGCTCCATTAATTTCAAAGTCTACCGTATTTTTTATACGGTAGACAAAAAGGCATCTTATTTTCACTTTTCTCAACCAGGGGCGCTTCACATCCCGTGCGGCGCGGGCCAACGGCGGCCGACGTCGTTCCGATGGCCTTTTGCGCCAATTGGGGGGGGGGGGGGGGGTGGGGGGGGGTGGATGGGGGGGGGGGGAAGGGGAGTAGGCGAGCGAAGCGGAACCACTGGCATTCCCCCCTCCACCCACCGCAGATCCAGATCCAGGCAACTGCTAAGAATTCATTTGAAGCTGGAAGGAAAGAGGCAAAACGCCCTATTGTCAATTTAAAAAAAAAAAAAAAACCAGCAAATAAAAACGCACTTTATCGTTATTATTGTGAAGACTGCCGTTCAGCGTGTCAGCTAGTCTCGCCGCTCTGCCGGGAAAATGATAGGGCCTTTTGACAGGCTACAAGCTTTTGCCATTTTGTGCAGCATTTGGCCGAACGCGAAGGACGCATAATTAAAACAGATCCCCCCCCCCCCCCCCCACCACCCCTCCCCCCTTCGGATTTCAGCCTGTCATTGTCAAGAGAATTAGTACATGCAAGCTTTAGAGAAGCGAATTACCTGTGTAAACATAAACAATCAATTGGAAAAACAACCGGACACGGCACTACAACATTAAACGGATGAAATCTATGATTGTTCAATGGGTTGTGTCAGATTAGCTGAAAAGGCGCCAAGCTAATCTGGCACTACCCTTGAACTATCGTTATCAATCCATCTCCCGCTTATGGTTTGGGGGCATTATTCCGTCAAGTATCAGAATAGCACACATTAAGTGATCTGTTTAGTGTATAAAACTACATCTGCACAGAAAATGGGTTCAGAACAAAGGATTACTGACAGCTAATAAAATTTACTTTTTTAAAATTATTTATTCAAGGCAAAAATGCGGTCAGACTTTGTTGGTAGACGCTACCATCTTGATGTTGCTAATCAAACGCACCCTCTTTCCCCACTCACTCATGAGTGAAGATGGAACCCTTTCACGCTACTGCAGTATCAGGGAGATAACTTCTCATAGTGCGTATGCGCATATATTGTTTGTAGTTTCCCTTTATAAAGATTCCCCCCCCCCCCCACCCCCACCCCAGGGCACATTACATAGTCAAATTTGGCCAGTTCAGGCAGTGCAAGGACCGGTGTTTTTAAAAAATAATTTTTGCCTTGTTTAAAAATTTGTAGTAGGGCTGAATGTTGGAATTTGCTGGAAATGTTTGGTTAGATGAGAGGAGACATGTTTGGTGCTTTGATTCATATCATCCTGAGCTTATCCAGTGGACAATTGTGGGCCTATGTTGAGTTGCCATTGACGTAGTGATTTGAGGGGCACGCTGATTTCAGCTGTGCTTGGGTGTGGGGTTGGTAAGGAATCAGGTTCATAGCCAAGAAATGAGACTGTCAATGTGCTGTTTTTATTGTTATTTTGTGCATGGCAAATGTGCAGCTGGTGGGCAGTAGTGTTTTTTTTAGGGGATTGAAATATTAGGGGATGCCTGGGACTGACTATGGCTAAGAGACTGGACAGTACGGAAACGGCACTGTGTTCCGTGGCCTGTCAGCTGTGGCAAGGACGCCAGCGACAGCATAGTGAAAGGGAGGCAAAATCAGACTCCGTGAAGATCGCTCGTTTTGACATGCAGAAGTTGTTCCCCTTAGACTAGAACTCGCGAACAGCCCAAGGATGAACTTTTTGGTCCGCGGTTTAGCTTCTACCATTGCCAACCGTCTGCCCAAGTGGTCAGTGATCTGATAAAAATTATCATAATCGTTTTAGTTTGTATAGAAAACATAAAAAATTGTTTTGAGTCTCCCGCACAGTCACACTGGTTGTCTATTTTGAATAGTTGATCAGCGCAGCGAATCGAGGGAGACAACCATTGTACCTCACTTGTAGCGCTGTAGTACGCATCAAATGTGTACCGTGTGCGATATTGACTTCGTGTTGCAAGAACCAAAACAGTAGTAGACATAAAACAGGGAGGGAGGAAATATAATTCTGACAAGTTTCGAGCCCTGGACTAGCTCCGAGCGTCAGCCAACTGATGCTGGGAGTCAGGGGCACGAAACTCTTGCCAGAACTTAGATTCCTTCCCCATGCGATATGTATTTATGTGGACTGAAACGGCCGGCATGGCCTAAGAAAGAACTTCTGCCGATTTGACAGTAACCTTAACTCCTTCACTGCAGAGAAAAAAACGTGAACACGATCCAACTGCAAGAGACATAGATCCTCATGAGCCCTCCGCGACTGCGGGGGCTCATGAGGATCTATGCCTCTTGCTGAGACCAATTTGTATCCATGTTTCTTGGACGGTGTTGGCTTTTGGTAGTTGAATGAATCAAGACTTCAGAAACAGAAATGTACCTACAGTTTGAAGGGGTTGAGACTTCTGGCCTAGAGCAAGTCGACGGTTTCATTTGTTCAAAGAATGCAAAGCGTTCAATCTTCCATAAACAAAAGCAAGCACGCACGCACGCAAACATACATACACACATGCATACACATACTTACACAAAAGACACAGGTCAATGGATTGTTGAATCTTTAATTCACGAACGAGAAATGCCACTCGCAACACAAAGTTGTCAAAACCTCACAATAAAAAAATAAAAAAAAGAGTAATGTACTTTTCATGCTCGAGCAATCATCACACACAATGTGTCTGTCGGCATGCGGTATACCTCATCATCTTAACCCATTTTGCCCCAACGCCCTACAGCATGAGATGGATTGACCATGATAATTCAAGGGTAGTGCCAGATTGGCTTGGCGCCTGAAGGCGCCAAGCCAATCTGGCATTACCCTTGAATTATCATGGCCAATGTATCTCCTGCAACGGGTACAGAGGCGCCAGGTAACACCTTCTAAATTTGGGACACGTGGCCGTGGGGCTACATGGGTTAAAGCGCGCCGAATGTACAATCAAGTTTACTTCGGGAAAACAAACTGTTCAATGACCCCAACACACAAGTTTACCGAGGGAACTAAACGTGTTACTGCGAAAGTCCACATGACTTCACTGCCGCAAAAGACTGTTGCTTCAGTTGTGTATGCGGACTAATGAGGGAGGGGCGGATTCACTCAAAGTAGTATATTAAGTCCAGATGCGCAGAACCAGTGCGCAGAGGATCCTTCACTTTGGGCCGAGCTGTGGGCTGCAGTTGGCCGGCGAACATCCGTGCGGGGACCAACCGCGGCCGACGTCGGACCAAAGCGCCTTTTAGTGCCGCACATTTCCATAAGGTTCTGCACAGAGCTCTGCATTCAATTACGCAAGTGTGATGGTCAGAGATATCACTTCTTACAGCAAAGGATCCTTGGGTCGATGTCGGTCCCTGGTGCCAGTTGCATGAAAGCGGAGCCCCTTGCTTATGGCTGGCGCAGGACTGAGCTCACTCACGCAACTGGCCCCAGGACCTCCGTTAGGCAGAAGGTCGAAATCTGGCGGACCAACACACGAAACTAATTGGACACATTTTTCATATGAGCCTCAGTGTGACAAAACGTCGTGCGCGTAACAACCGACACAGTCAAGAAAACCGCACTACAACAGACAATTAGATCTTTTTGTGACTCCGCTATGAAGACATTGTTGTTGAAACACTGGCATTTCTCACAAAGTTTTTCTTTTCGCCAGAATGGCTAATCTATAGAAGATTTTTATGTGCATGTCCAGTGGTATGTCCGGTGTCACACTGAGTGTGACAACAAACATTTTTCTCTGCTGAGTGACAGGAACATATTTGTATTTCTGTTATCTCATCTAAAGACAATTACTGAAGAACTTTTTTTTGGGGTAAAATGTGGTAATCACACGAAGAACTGTGTTTTTGTGATTTAAATTGACTGAGTATGTCCACCGTAGTAACAACCAACAACGATTGCTACAGAAAACTTAATTTCAAAAGGAATAAAATACTCTTCATACTTCCAATTGTGAGAGTAGCTTATACAATTAATTTTTTTTGAAAGCAAATAAATCAAAAAAGATAAACTGACTTTATGTGATCATATTTATCACCACTGTAACCGTATGTCCACCGAAGCAACCAATATTTTCAGAAAGGGCCAGATATAATTATTCGCTCCTGGAAAGCATCTGTTTCTGCATTCACAATTAATTTCAAATGCCCACATGCCAGATACATCAAAACTAACCAGAGCCTAAAATAAGCTTACTTTAAAAATATCTCCTTTGGTTGTTACTTTGGACATTTCTGTTGGTTGTTACTTTTGGTACAAACGACCTTTTGTCACAGGCTCATAAACAAGGTCACGCATATCAATACCACAACACTCGTACACACATCCACTGACAACATAATTATAAACACTGATGAGAATGTGTGATGGTAAGCAGACCTACATTTACATGTAACAACCGACACACTCGCGCTGCTTCACTTTCAATCAAGCTGCCATTACACAACACCACGGCTACCCATTTCTTTTCACGAATTATTTTGGGTTAGTTCACAACAATTCATAAACGCACTTCTGTGCTGGTGTTATGTACTGAAAGTTGGACACTTTGGATTTCCGGAAAGCTGTGCCGGGGTAAAACGGGGACACGGGCACCCTTATCAACCCTGAAAAAAAGAAGATTAAAACATTTTCCTGCTACTTGAGGAGAAACATTACACGCCAAACCTAAAATGAAGGAAGATATGTTCTTTCCAAATTTCAAGTTGAACCCTTTGGCTGTCGGCAGCGCTTCCTGTTGGAATCATCGCGACAAAAAGCCCTGCCGACAGCCAAAGGGTTAGGGAACTCTTGAATTCCGGCCTTTAACTTTCACCGACGGGTATGTGATAATTATGATGTTGGACACCAAGCACCAAATGAAGAAAACGCCACAGGTTGTACAAACATCGCTTTGTCACTGGAATGCAACCTGACAACTTGATGTACATAAAAATGCTGGCAGCCAGCTCTGTCCTCCGATTGATTGATTGATTGATTGTACATTGCTTAACGTCCCGACAGCAACAAGGCTTTCTCAGGACGTGCCTGCACTGCTTGTGAGAAAAACCCTAAACAGAACATTGAATGTATGTCGCCAGCCGGTCAAATACATTAAATAAACCTAACACATGGGGCCTAAATAAAGCTAAGACCATTTAGCAACACACATCCAATATCAAGAGCTACAGGCAGTGCAGACAGTAGGGAGAGTTTTAAAAAGGCAAATACAGGTGAATGGATTGATTGATTGTACATTGCTTAACGTCCCGACAGCAACAAGGCTTTCTCAGGACGTGCCTGCACTGCTTGTGAAAAAAAAAACTAAACAGAAAATTGAATGTATGTCGCCAGCCGGTCAAATACGTTAAATAAACCTACAACATGGGGGCCTAAATAAAGCTAAGACCATTTAGCAACACACATCCAATATCAAGAGCTACAGGCAGTGCAGACAGTAGGGAGAGTTTTAAAAAGGCAAATACAGGTGAATGGACAAAGGGTAGACAGAAACACATGCCCCAGAATAGAGAGGAAAACCCACCCTGTGGGGCTGACCAGGGTGACCCTGGGAACTAAAAAATGCCTAACCCCACCCAAGTCCCCCAGGGCAGACCCGGGTGGGGTACAGGTGAATGGACAAAGGGTAGACAGAAACACATGCCCCAGAATAGAGAGATAAACCCACCCTGTGGGGCTGACCAGGGTGACCCAGGGAACTAAAAAATACCTAACCCCACCCAAGTCCCCCAGGGCAGACCCGGGTGGGGTTCTGTCCTCCGAATCAATGAGATTCCTTGAAAACCGGAATGAGACAGGCCGAGCTAAAAGGCCTATCAAGCCTTCGACGGCCACGACTAAGCACCATTCCATCCTAAATGTTTTACAATTTTGCGGACGATATACTAACCACACAAGCTGCGAACATTTCTAAGAACTCTCAATCCGTCTTCTGCACGTACACTTTGCGTATTCACCGAGTCACCTACCCTGCCGAGTTCAACAAGCACATCTTAAAGCCTTCACTGCTGAAGTGTACCGCCGTGGGACGGACTTGGTCGCCTGCTCCGCGTTAAACCCCAATAACTAACTGCTGAAGAGGTCGCTGATTTTTTTTTCTGAATAATTTGTTAATTCTGCGCCGTTACAAAACAACAAACAAACGTGGATACAAAGTGTTGTTATCAAGAGGCATAAATCCTCATGAGCCCCCGCAACTGCGGGGGCTCATGAGGATCTATGCCTCTTGCAGTTGGATCGTGTTCAGTTCTGTTCAGTTCTCTCTGCAGTGAAGAGGTAGTTACATCCTCACTTCTTCTTGTCGCGCTGTTCGTGCATGGCCAGCATGGCCTTGATGGCGCGCGCCCGCATCTCCAGCTCCAGAAGCTCCATCTTGTCCTGCTCCACCTCCGGGAACAGCACGTCGGCCACGTCCGCTGCCTCCCCACCCCCTCCCTCCAGGTCCCAGTCCTCCTCCTCCTCTTCTCCCACCTCGCCTCCATCCTCGTACTCCACGTGTTCTCCTTCTTCCATCTCCTCTTCGTAATCGTATTCCTGTGGGCGGTGTTGTCCAGGCTCGTCTGGGTGGCGGAGGTGGTCGTCTGCCGCTTCGTCCACCTCGTGCTCCATGTCCACCTCGTCGCCGTGAAGACTGAGGGGGCTGTCCGCGGGGTTGTCCTGCACAAGACGTGATTATTTTCTGGGTATTAGCTTCTAGTTTCTATTGTATCAGAGGGATTTATATATGAGCGTCTTGTTCTTTACCTGCGTATTTTTCTGTGGGTTGGCGATTGGGTGCCTGATAGGCGGGGGCAGGGGATCTAACTGTCTGTATGTCCAGCGCCGTTCAATTCCCCTTGGTACGTGTACTGCACTACCAGCACAAGCCTCACCTATCTGGTTTGTGAGTAGTGTATCAGCGTTTTAATACAGCTATCTGTCACTTAGTGCCTGCCAAATCGACCACCGCCAGTGGTCTTCGCTTGCTGCGGACCGTGACACCTGGCGCTCCACCATTCACAAGGCAGCCGTCTCCTTTGAGGACTCTCGCAGAGCTAACCTTAAGGACAAGCGGCTCAGAAGAAAAAACAGAGCTGTCGTAACTCAGAACCCTGAACAGACCTTCCCCTGCAGCCACTGCGGTCGTACCTGCCTGTCCCGGATTGGCCTCCGCAGCCACGAAAATGCCTGCAGACGACGTGGGCAAGCCCTATAGAATCTTCGTTCGCGAAGTCAAGCCAAGATACAGCTATCTTAAAAATTAAGCGCTCAATAAATCTTCATTGTTGTTGATATTATTGTTGTTATATTATTATCATTATTATTACTATTATTACAGTCTACGCCGCTTATAACAAGGGTCGGGTATAACAAAAGTCGGATAAAACAACACCTTTCTTTTAAAGGTCCGTGCAGCTATCGTTCTATGTAAATCACTTTGCTTAAAACAAACTTCGGGTATAACAACAAAATATTGGGTCCCCTGGTGATTTGTTATCCGCAGTTTACGATATTATTATTATTTACTGACATTATTATTACTGACATTATTATTATTATTATTGTCGAGATGATTTCTGCAGGAATCATCGCGGTAAAAACCGCTAACGACAGCAAAAAGGATTACGCCAGTTAGCCCTTTTTTTGTGAAGAGCCAGATTTTTCATTGTATTAATACAACAACAATCCCAGAAATTCTGGAGACGTCAACTAACGACTATGTACTAGTTGCAGGAGATGGATCGACATGATAATTCAAGGGTAGTGCCAGATTAGCTTGGCGCCTTCAGGCGCCAAGCTAATCTGGCACTACCCTAGAATTATCATGGTCGATCCATCTCCTGCTGTAGTGCCTTGGGGACTAAACGGGTTCAGTTTCAAGTGATTTGTTTGGGTGTAAAAAGCGAGATCTTCACTGTATTAATACAACAACTATCTCACTTTTCACAAAAAAACATACTTATTGTCTCGAGATGGGTACCTTTTATTGACATCCTGTTTTATTGTTCAAGGCCCTCCTTTGACTCATGGCCAGAAATTTACCCTTCCCGCCTGGTAGCTCGCTCGGCCTCAAATCCCAATAACTAACCAAGTCTTCACAAGGCGGATTACTGTGGACCTTAGGGCCCTGAGCCAAATTAACCCATTGAACCCCCGAGACTCAGAAAATTTTGGAGAAGTCAACTAACGACTCTGTCCTAGTTGCATGATGGCGCCAAGCTAATCTGGCACTACCCTTGAATGATCATGGTCGATCCATCTCCTGCTGTATTGCGTCGGGGGCTAAATGGGTTAAGTTTCAAGTGATATTTTTTATTCAAAAGCAAAATATTGTCATTGACTGAGCAGTATTTTTTTTTCCTCGCCTATATTGTGCAAGATATTTCAATACAATAAGTGAATATACATGTTGTGGGTTTTTTTTTTTTCTTTTTCTCGCCTGCGCATGTGCAAATACTGCAATAAAATATGTGCATGGAGATTTTTTCTTCTTCTCTCTCTCTCTCTCTCGTCTGATGTAAGTGCATGGATGTTTTTGTGTACGAGCAAACACAAATACTTCAATAAAATAAGTGCGTGGAACTTTTCTTTTCTTTTCCTTACAAGCGATTTGAAGACACTCGCTCGGGCTCTTTACAGCCAAATCAATATTCAACATTTCCCATCAAAAGTACAAGAGCGACACACCAATCACGGCCAGCTTAGAAACAGACGAGTTTCCCCAATTCTGAACGAAATCTATGAATAATCAATGCGCTGATACCATGTAAAATACGACACAGATCAAGACAGAGACAACAAGGTCCAGAGAGCTACGATAACGCTGAAAGCGTTCAGTCGCTTCATTTTTCACAACAGATGAGCGTGCATGTAAAATTATGCTGTTACTAACAACGAGATTTGATGCGCCGTGAAGGCACAAGACAATAAAGACTAACGGTCGAAGTCGGTCGCAGGGGCCCGCGCACGACACTGCGGCCGACTTCGGAACGACGGCCTTTGCGGACTGGGTGGGGTTTTTTTTTTTGCCTCCAAAAGCCACTTTTTTTTTCCCTCTCTTTCCATTTTGTAAATTTGGGCACCATCTTATGTTCCTGAATCATGTGGGTTTTTTTCCTTTCGCTTTTTTTTTCTTCTTTTCAAATACGATATCCTGAGAATGTTCACGTTCATGGGCTGTCTATTCATCGGTGGTACAAAAAGGCCCCCACTCAGAGAAACAACCGACAACAAGTCTAAGTCACAACACTGTGTTTGCGTAATAGCCGTTTCTTCTTCTTCTTCTTCTTCTTTTTCTTCGGGGGCGGGAGGGGGGGGGGGGGGTAGGGGTGAGGGTGAGTTTCTGAGGGAAGGAGGAAGGAGTGTGTGTGTGTGTATGGTTGGGGTGGGGGTGGGGGGGGGGGGGGGTGGGGAAGAGGTGTCGCCGCAACACCACACACGCACAAATAACACTGTGCTGAGAACTCGTGCAAATGAACGCCGCGTCCACTATCTGAAAGCTGGACTATAAAACTCCTTGTATCGGGAGGAAAGCCAATACTTACATCGATTTTAGAGCCCGTTTGTGCGTCGTGGCTGCAATAAATACCAAAAGTCAGGTCACATTCATAAGCTCGTAACTCATCAAACAAATCTCTAACAGCGTCCAACGCGCTGGGTGGGCAGACCATGATAGCGCAAAACTCAGGTCACATTCATAAGCTCATGTAGCATATTTCCCAATACCGTCAAGTGCGCGAGATGGCTCGACCCTGAGAGCTCAAGAGTAGCGCCTGAATCGCTTGGCGCCTGGAAGGCGCCAGGCGATTCAGGCACTACCCTTGACCTCTCAGGGTCACCGTTTAAATTTTCTTGCACATGGCCTTTCTAAGCGTGTTTCTTTCTTTGTTGAGATTTCCTTTACAGTTCATACAGAAGAAGAGACACAGGCCTGTGTGGGTCATCTGACGCTGGAAGTGCAGTTAATAACAAAAGTACACGTGGACTATATATTCCAAAGACTATATAGTCATTAGAAACGACGTTTGGTAAAATGCAAATACGCTGGCGCATTTGATAATAGAAGTTTTATTAGATACAATACAAGTTAAACGTAAGGGAACACCGTGCACTGTCACAGTAAGGTCCTATCACACAATTTTATAGTCTGTGAAAGTTATTAAATATAACTGTAACCGATGGGAAACATAGAATTGATTAAAACGAGAACATCATCGATAAAGCATCTCGTAAATTAAAGATAAAAAAATACACGTGACAAGGCGAGAACCTCCCCCCCCCCCCCCCCACACACACACACACACACATCTCACCCACCACCACCACCGACGACAAGTCCCACCCAACATCATATCAACACAACCATAATGTAACGAACGCCTTTAGTGCAGATTTCGGTCGGACGATGGTGTGACGTCATTAGCAGTTGGACCGAATGTACACATGCGAATAATGTAGAGATAAGCATTGTTCACGAGCGGTAATGTACAGATAAGCCATGTTCACGTGCGGTAATGTAGGTGAGCGATGTTCACGTGTCACGTGTGGTAGTGACAGTGTAGTATCGGGCATAATTGCAAGTTAGAGATGCTACACCAGTCGAGCCGAGCAGTCGTTTTTGCTAGGGCTCTGAGGAAGAATTCTGGCTAGAGAATTCGATAGCTGTATATTGAATACAGGTATTTATTCTTTTATTACCGGTATTTATAATGACCTGTAACGCTATTCAGATGAAAAAGAAAGTATTGTTTTATGAATTATTAGAGTGCAGAAGAGCCATGTTTGGAGGAAATGCGATGGCTCGTGTCAATACTTGTTTAGTCATGTAATTATGTGATATAGTTTATAACTAGGATGTCATGTTGTATTCATTCATATGTGAAGATGTGGGACTGAAATAGGAATAGAATTCAGTATATATTTAGGTATACTTAATGATGAAATGTGCAGTAATATGTTACGAATTGAAGGTGAGCTGTGATTGTAATATTTGGCTCATAATCCATTGTGTGTAGGTACGTGAAATGTGTGTACAGTGTTAAAGTGGCTATAGGAATTGTGTGCACTGCGTTAAAGTGGCTATAGGAATTGTGTGCACTGTGTTAAAGTGGCTATAGGAATTGTCATAAGAATTATGACAATAGTGACTGTAGTATGGTGGCATAAAGAAGACATTTTTCAGAGGAAATGATCTAGAGCGCTCTGAAGTATAATAATGTGTCGAAGACACATTCAGACTTTTTGGGTATAAGAGCGAACATTTATGAGTGTATAAATGTTGTGTACAGCGGGGCCGGTACGGAGCGGACACCCCTGGTGTAGGGCCGATGAAGCTGTCCTGAAGGCATCACGTACGTGACCAGGTGCTGACATCAAGCCTTCATCTCTCCTTCGTCCTACCATCACTGGTGCTACGAGCAGCAACGGTAGCGAAGTAAGCCACAGATTCGTGCTACAGGACCACATGCAGTGTTCCGGCAGTGTAGCTATTGTCGCCTAGCGCCGTTAATTTCACGCCTAGGAATGTTCTAAATCTGTGAGTAGTCATTGAATAGTAATATTCAGTTCGGGAATCTCCGTCAAGTCGTCAATGTGGTATTGACTGTGTCGACACTAGTATAAAGAGGAGTCGAGTGACGTCTCTCGAGAGAGACAACGACCTCTACGGTAGCGAGTGAATGTGTGAGCGCTGAAGTTGTGAATAACCTATATGCCACTTGTTACTGTTAGTTATTTGTGCAGATTGGTTTATATGATGTGAATTGTTATTTGTGTAGATTGGTTTATATGATGTGAATTGTGTGGTTTAATGTATGTTATGAGTGCTTGTTAATAGTTAAAGAGGGCAAAGAGATATAACTGTGTGGCCTTTGTCCTTCGTTTGTAAGCGCGTGTGTGGTGGATGAAAGAGTATAGTGAACAGAGATAGTGCACCCACCTTTATACTGATTATCAGAACAAACCCACGCACACACTCATTCCATTAGAATAAACGTTTATATATGTAATAATTTAATTCAGTAGCGAAAACACCGTCGTTACACATAATAATTTCTATAACGCAAGACACGCACAAAATCCAACTATAAGTACTTACGAGGAAGAAAGAATATGTAAAAAAAAAATGAAAAGAAGCGTGAACGATACTAATTTTTAGAAACGTGTGAAAACTGAAGTGTACATGAACGGACCCAGAAAAGTTTGGAAATTGCTGCCTGCGCTTAGACAACTCCTTTCTTCAGGATTCCACTCTGTCTCCAAAACGCCACCCATCAACAAAGCGGCATAGATCCTCATGAGCCCCCCGCGAATGTGGGGGCTCAAGAGGATCCATGCCTCTTTGTTGACGGGTGGCGTTTTGTGGATAGAGGACCAAGATCTGTTTTCCTCCCTCAGAGCAGGTCGCTGGCGGTTCGGTCTGCGCACGATTCCTTGAAACTCAAAGCCCTTTGATGGTAAAGATGGATACACTGCAATCACACGAAGCTGGCGAGAGAAAATCTCATCCCAACAAAACCAATTCCAATTCAAAGCCCCGTGATCATAACTTGGAGAGAATTTGGAACCCCGGCCGCCCGTCACATACACAGACACACAAGCACCTGAGAGAGAACTTGTTGGTGACCAGATTAATGTCGCGGGCTTTCCTTTGAAACGCTTTAAAACCATGACGGGATAATCGAGCAGTAGGATGTATTTTACATGAAAAATATATATATATATACATAAATCAAAAAATGTTCTACTGCTCACGTTTCGGCACTTCGTGCGGTAAGTCTGAACATTGTACAGATGTTACGCGAGCTAAAACTGTGCACTTGTCGCGCCCGTCTAATGCACTGCAAATTTCGTTTAAACTAAACCTTGACATGCACATTTTTCGATTGCAGTGCTTTCCTGTTGTCCTATCCAAAAAACAGATAAACAAACCGTCATTCAACATGATACACGGGTATGTATTTCAATTGCCTGAAACCCAAAAAAACAACAAACAAACAAACAACCACCCCCCCCCCCCCCAAAAAAAAAAAAAAAAAAAAAAAAAAAAAAAAAAAAAAACCCAAGTCACATCTATAGATATTTTCTTGAGCTGACTTCAATATAAGAAAAAAAAATCATCAATGAAATGCCTGTAGTCGTACGCAAAAGATAAGTCCCTCACTTTAACCCCCCCCCCCCCCCCAACCCACCTTCCTTCCCTACATCATCTTCAAAAAGTCTGAGACCGACTGAAAATATCCAAAACTCTCTCTCCCCTCCATCTCTCTCTACTGACTTCCAGAGATCAATACAAAAATCCCGGCGCGGTTCAGAAAAAAGAAGGCGAAATTTCTCAAAAGAATGCGAGTGCATGCTCGAAAATCATTTCCATTTAAAGTGGTGTGGCATAACAGCGATTTAATGCGTCCATCTGTATGCTGGCGATACGGCGACACGGATTCTTAGCATGCAGCGCGACCACGGCGCTTTTCTTTAAAACACAGGAAAAGATCAAATCGCCTAATCACGACTCCCCAGCGAACGACGCCCCGTCTGCAAGCGGCATGGATTCTCATGAGCCCCCGCGTTCGCGGGGGCTCATGAGGATCCATGCCGCTTGCGACAAGGCCCATTCACATCTGTGTTTCACAGTGGGAATTTGATTAGGTCTCGTGGCTGTTCGACGTACAATGGAAATGTCCTCTGCCAGAAGAAAAGCAATAATTTTGAGTTCTACACTAAACCCCCGTAAAGCCACCTTCGGATATAAACGAAAATCACCCGTGCCAAGCAAGAAGTATAGATCCTCATGAGCAATGCATGCTGCAGGGGCTCATGAGGATCTATGTCTCTTGCTAGACGGATGGGTGTGGGGGTAGGGTTTGAGGAGAAAAACTGGTCAATAATTTGGAGTCGGCTGAAATCAGTTTAATGGGACATAAACACGGTCCGGACTGGGTGCGTGGCGTGGGAACTGACAGGCACGGGGGCAAAGAGAACAGTGATAGTGCGGTTAGTGCTAAAGCCCGACACTGATCACACATAATAATCATATTTTAATAATGAAAAAGAAAAAGATGAAAAAAAAAAAAAAGAGGAAAAATTTACAAAAACAGCCCACCAAAAAAAGAAAAAACCCAAAAAAAACCCAAACAAACAAATCAACAAAACAAACAAAAAACACGCAAAAAAACAAACAAAAACATCAACAAATCAACCAACCAAACAAACAACAACAAAAAAACAAAAAAACAACAACAACCACAACCAATGAGTGAACGACATAGATACCTTCCAGTGTAATTGTGAATATTTGGATGTGGGAGGGCATTGTGTGCATAGCTGATTCGTAAACGCCCCTACTGGTGCAATACTATGAACTTCAACAATATTTCAGCGCGTAAGTACCAAAGTTTAATACTAAGCGCATAAGGAAAAGGATGAATGTTGGTTGAATACCTCTCCTTCTCCGCGTCTGAAGAAGATCCGACACCAGCTTGACTGCCCTCATCTGTAACAAACAAAAAAGGAATATGAAACAATGATAAGCGATTAGGCACACAATACTCGCGCGTACGTCATCCATGCATGCATCGAATAAACCAATAAACCCACCCACCCATCCATCCATCCATCCATCTAAGCAACCAATCAACCAGCAAACCATCTAACCAGTCAGCCCCAGCCAGCGGGGAAGCCAAGGTGTCATGGAAAGGGCCAGCCAAAGAACTAACCCTACGTTCATCCAAACAAGCAACAAACAAAAGTATACAGCACACTTCAACTACAAAGGCGAGAGGTCGGTTTAACGCGGGCATGAAAACAACCATTCCACCCATTTCAGTCCAAACAACATATACACACCCAGCCCAGCATCCCGACCTCTCCCATCTGCAAGAGGCATAGATTCTCATGAGCCCCTGCAGTCGCAGGGGCTCATGAGAATCTATGCTTCTTGCTGACGTAACTCTGCACACAAAACCCATCCCCCATTCCACTCATTTCTGCCCCTATGTAATGATACACACAAAGTCCTCTATCCAGCCTGCCCAATCTGCAATAGGACACAGAGTTTCATGCGGCCCTGCAGGGTGCAGGGACTCGAGAGAATTTCTGCCTCTGCCTAAACTCCGCCTCGGCCGTCCCTCAACTTTGAGGTTTTATTGAAGAGGGGTTTGAGTCGACCACTACTGCCGTGATAAAAATAAACTGGGCCGTGTGCCATGCATGCCGTGATTTAAAACCGGAATAATTGTATCCTAAGTTGCGCGGATGTTCATCCCTTCGTTCGCGCCCTGTTCTGCTCTTGCCCTCAGCCTATGCACACCCTTTATACAACAATTTATAAAACTCTTCGGCTGGAGAGAGGTGATACAAATGTGGGAACGGTTCTTTGAGTGCATGAGGCAAAGTCCGAACCCCCTGTATTTACGCGTGCATGAAATTTGAAAAGAAACTTTTACAAAACTTCACCCATAACAAGTTAACTATGCGCGTGTTAGTGTGATTGTAATCTACAATTTGCAGAATTTCCACCGCGACGTAAATTTGTCACAAAAACTATTTAATACTAAATCACTTTTACAAGAGGTACAAGGGGCTCATGAGGATCTATGCCTCTTGCAGATGGAAGCGGTTCTGCTAATCGAGCGGCAAGGAGTCACATAAACTTCGCGAGGAAACCTTTGCAAGCGCATAAAACTTACTCCCACTTTCAAAGGCACAATGAAAACGCCAGACAGAGGTTTTAAGCCGCCTGAAAGAAAACGCACTTGAGTTTACAGTCCGGCGCTTAGACCCCAAATTACATCTCAATTTCAGGAGCGGCTGGAGCCGAGCTCGGTCTGCAAGAGGCATAGATTATCATGAGTCCCTGCAGTCGCAAGGGCACATGAGAATCTGTCTCTTGCAGATGGGAGGGTACGGAGGGGGGGGGGGGGGGAGTGTTAGGAGAAAAGTCAATCGGAATTCGCGGCAGATGACAGATTTAGAAGAAAATCCCTAACCCCCCCCCCCCCCCCCCCCCCCCCCCCGCGACTTTCAACTGTATAGTGGCTCCACACACACACAGTCTCTCTATCTCTCTCTCTCTCTCTCTCTTTCTCTCTCTCTCTCTCTCTCTCACACACACAAACACATACACACGCACACGAACACAAGACATACGCATACACCACACACAAACTCACACACACTCACGAACGCACAGACACACCACACACAAACATTCACTCATTTGCACGAACACACACACACACACACACACACACACACACACACACACACACACACACACACACACACACACACACACCCACACACACTTTCTATTTTGACCAGCTGCTTACAAGCGACAATCTAAGCGCAACGTGAAAACATAAATGGAAAATTTGATACATGGGAAACACGTATCATACCGGGCTGAAAATACCAACATGCAGATATGACGACCAATACATAACTGTCATCCTCAAGACATCACAATGAGATCGGCTCATCCGGCACGACCCTTGAACTATCAAGGCCGATCCATCTCCCGTACCAGGTACACTGACTACGGATGCCTCCAAAGGTTGATTAGTTTTGAGGTGTGCCCCGAGTGAAGACAGTAAATTTCTTATTTATTCGCTTTTAAGTTCCATCGATCGCCTTTGCAGTGAGACCACGTGGATACTCAGTCATGAGAACAGCACACTTCAAGTCGAATGTCTAACCCTTTGGCTGTCGGTAGCATGTTTTGTCGAAGTGATGCCTGAAGCCGACAGCCAAAGGGTTAATTTTATCTTCCTTCAACATTTTGAGAAAAATCAGCCGGACTTTGCAGTTGCTGTACAGAAACAGACACAACGCTCGAACGTGGCTGGACACGCCATAGCGCGAGTTGTTTCCCTTGAGCTGTCGCGTAGGCAGGAAATGAACCAGCGTAAACGCGTTCGTTCCGAACACTGCCACAGGTACCTCTTATCTCATGCAGTACAGAACAGCTGAAGGGTGGTGCCTGATAAACCTAGTAGCTCTGCAAATAACGTGTTTTTTTTTTTTTTTAAATAATAAACTCAACTTCATCATGCAAACTAACTCGCAACTGACCGTACTTCGGCCTTTGAAAGAGAAAAAATTAACAAATGATCAACGGCAGCATTTCGGCGCAAGAACCACAATAAATCAGATTCGGAATAATAAAAAAAAAAATTAACGATAATAAAATAAATGATAAATTACACCCACAAAAATCTAACAAAGAGAATTCAGATCATCTTCAGCAAATAACCGGCCCATCTCAGATTCCCCATTCCCAAACAAGTGTATCAATCTTCCGGATGAGAACGGCCGACTGCCGCAGAACGAAACGAGCAGACGAATTCAAACTGCCCTGAAACAGTCGCCAGATCATCCACCCAGGTAACATCATCCATCTGAGATACAAACAGAACCCATTTCGTTCAACGAATGGCATACATCTCGATAAGACCCTGGTAGGCTTGACAATCTATGATGTTTGCAAAGTGGAAGGAGCTTGATGCAGGACTGCGACAGACGACAACCCCCATTCCCTAGGAACAGACATAAATGGTTTCAAGCAAGAGGCGTAGATTCTCATGAACCCCCGCAACTGCGGGGGCGCATGAGAATCTACGCCTCTTGCAGATGTCGTACTTTGTCAAAGACTGTTCCAGCTACCCTAACTCACTGGCTAGTTTTCAACGGGACCCGTTGGCTGTCATATCCATACAGCCATTCCAATATGCCATTGTCGGTGTGAAAATTGCGAAGCCAGGAAAATTGCCGCATTATTCATCCCGTGTCTTGCAAGGCAAACACAGAGTCGGACGGCCTGGGGGGAAAACGATAGAAAAATAAAATAGAAATGATGAAGTTTCGCTGTCCGAGCAATCCCTATCGTTGTCTCTGTGTGTGAGATAGTTTATCAGTCATTTTTTTATTTCGATTATTTTCTGTCTCTGTTTCTGTCACGTTTAATTTGCCTCGACTCTCTCTCTCTCTCTCTCTCTAATCTTATCTTGCGCGTGCTTCGTCGCTTGTAGGCACACACACACACTCCCTCCCCCTATCCGAACACACACACAAACACGCGCGCGCGCAGACACACTCAATCACCCACCCTTGCACACACACACACACACACACACACACACACACACACACACACACACACACACACACTTACACACACTTTCACTCACACTCCCTTTTTACATACTCTTTCACACACACACACACACACACACACACACACACACACACACACACACACACACACACACACACACACACACACACACACACACTATTCTGATTCATATTTTTTTCTGTACACGATATTTCTCTGTCTGTTCTCACCGAAATCAACAGTCTCTCTCCTTGCTGTGAACAAACTGTTTAAATCAGGGGGAAATGTGCAATTTTCCTAACAATGGCCCTCCGGTCTGCCGGCTGTCGACAGGTCTTAGGCAAACAAATGAAAATTCATAACGTAAAAGGATAATCTCTACAGTGAATTGAAATATGACTGACTTACATAAACTGCCTGCGCAACCAGGCCATCTGCAACAGGCAGTGATCCTGATGGGCCAGAACGGCGATTTCACCGACATAAACTGGCTTTGCGACCTGCCTGCACTGAAGTGGCATAGATCCTCATGAGCCCCCGCAGTTTGCGAGGCACATGAGGATCTATGCCGCTTGCTGACACTGGCAGTTTCATTCTGTTCCTCTTCCACGTTTGTTTTTATCAATGCTGACTGGTGACTGGTCACTTTAGAATAATGTACTTCGCATGCCATGCACATGGCGGGATTTTTAGATTACACTCATACACTCACACTCTGGTGCCTCCCTCATCATGCGAGTAACACAAGGCTTCACAGCAAGACACAGATTCTCATGAGCCCCTGCGGCCGCAGGGGCTCATGAGACTATATGCCTCTTGGAGGTGGAAGGCGACAGGGCTGAAGGACTTTTAGATTAGCTTGACAATGCGTCCTCCGAAACAGTTTCACTACAATGGAAATATGCTTTATCAGTTTACACAGATTCGTGCGAGCGCATAATAATTTTCATAGCGCGTGCACTTACGAGGAGGGCGGGGAGAGGAAGGGTGTGCGAGCGTGTGTGTGTGTGTGTGTGTGTGTGTGTGTGTGTGTGTGTGTGTGTGTGTGTGTGTGAGAGAGAGAGTGAGAGAGAGAGAGAGAGAGAGAGAGAGAGAGAGAGAGAGAGAGAGAGAGAGAGAGAGAGAGAAAGAGAGAGATGATAATCATCATGTATTTATCAACGGTAATAGTTCTGACAGAAAATTACGTCAGTTTACAAACTTGCCGTTGCTGATCGCTATAAATATGAGAGAGAGAGAGAGAGAGAGAGAGAGAGAGAGAGAGAGAGAGAGAGAGAGAGAGAGAGAGAGAGAGAATGAGCATCTGGTAAAAAAATGGCGACTTCACTAAGAGAAAGAAGCACAAATCAGCTTTTAGTCTGTCGCCAGTCGAACTTTGAAGTGAAAAGAGGATTCGCAGAGTTCTTAAGGCTGACAAGTGCAAAACAAATGTGGACAGGCCGGCACAAAGCTCTTGGAAATTGTTGTGCTTTTGGCCTCCCTCGCTTTGTACTGGGGGAGATAGATGAAGTTTTGAATCAGAGGCAAGCCTCCTTGAGGGCTTTTTTTCACAATACATTCCAGAGCTTATTAAACCTCACGAGTTTCCTCCGTCTGAACTGCCAGCGTAAAGGTAAATGGTGCCGTTCTGCATTGGCAAGAGGAATAGATTCTCATGAACCCCTGCGGATGCTGGGGCTCATGTGAATCCGGCTATGCCTCTTGCAGTTGAAGGGTGTGGTTGATGGCACTGAAACGTAGACATGTTGGGATAATACTTTGTATTTGTCATGCTCTGCTGGGAAAAGAAATCGGTTCAAATTTATGTCAAAATTGAGAAATGAGAGAGAGAGAGAGAGAGAGAGAGAGAGAGAGAGAGAGAGAGAGAGAGAGAGAGAGAGAGAGAGAGAGAGAAAGAGAGAGAGAGATTGATTGATTGATTGTACATTGCTTAACGTCCCGACAGCAACAAGGCTTTCTCAGGACGTGCCTGCACTGCTTGTGAAAAAAAAACTAAACAGAAAATTGAATGTATGTCGCCAGCCGGTCAAATACGTTAAATAAACCTACAACATGGGGCCTAAATAAAGCTAAGACCATTTAGCAACACACATCCAATATCAAGAGCTACAGGCAGAGGGAGAATTTTAAAAAGGCAAATACAGTGAATGGACAAAGGGTAGACAGAAACACATGCCCCAGAATAGAGAGAAAAACCCACCCTGTGAGGCTAACCAGGGTGACCCTGGGAACTAAAAAATACCTAACCCCACCCAAGTCCCCCAGGGCAGACCCGGGTGGGGAAGAGAGAGAGAGAGAGAGAGAGAGAGAGAGAGAGAGAGAGAGAGAGAGAGAGAGAGAGAGAGAGAGAGAGAGAGAGAGAGAGAGAGAGAGAGAGAGATTATTGCGAGTGTGAGTTTCTGTGCGCATATGGCATACGTATAATGCGCGAACGAGTGCGCAGGCGTAAGCACACCTCACCTACTTGCACACCATCAGAAAACATCATCTGACAGTTTCCACCAGGACTAAACCAATTCATCACTATCACGTCCAAACTTGAGGGCTTTCCAGCCACAGCGGCCCAGCTAATAAATATCAGCTTATCAGCATCTTATAGCCACCTACTTAATGACTGTCCAAACTTCACATTTCAAAGCAACACACGCCTGAGCCAAGTCCTTGTGGTAATTCTACAACTTTTTCGGACATTTACTTGACGTATAATATATACGTGGTCTAAGCAACGTTCACCTGCAAGAGGCGCAGACTTTCATGAGCCCCCGCAATTGCGGGGGCTCATGAGAATCTACGCCTCTTGCTGAATGTGTTGACCAACAAGAGCTCACGGTACAATCGCAATCGCAATGCGCTACAAAGAGTATATATGCAAGTCACCGCACCTCATGTAGTGTTTCCTGCCCGGCTGACAAAGAAGAGCGCTCCAGAATTTAGTCAGGAGCCGGTTAAAGAGGTCAGTGAAAGGTCACTTTGGCGGATTTCACATTTGCTTTCTTCTTCCCAGTCTTTACGACACAACCTAGTCAAATCGTTCTTCAAACCCCCCACCACTTGCGTTTCATTTAGGGAAAAAGAGACAAAGTGACCCAGGCCCAACCACCAAGAGGTGTATATTCTCATGAGCCCCCGCTGTTGCGGGGGCTCATGAGAATCTACGCCTCTTGCAGACAGAGGTGTCTACTCCAAGGACCGGACAAGAGAGTGAGATATGTAAGACGCCCGAGTGTCTACAGGTAAGTTTACGATTATTTTTGTCAGTCACTGTTCACGAAAAGATTAGCATACTGGACGATGTCCAAGGGGGGGGGGGGGGGGGGGGTGTGTGTGTGTGTGTGTGTGGGGGGGGGGGGTGTCCAAAGGAAACACTGACAAAGCCACGTCCAAAGTTAAGACTTGAATGTCCAAAAGGTATGCAGATAGGAGATGTCCAAAACTTGTATATTAGCTTATATCCATAAAAAAGGAAAGATGTGTTGAAAAAGTGAAGTCGGGCGTTCAAAAACGTGATGCACAAAAGGTATGATGAGTGATGGTGTCCAAAGTTGATGCAAGTCAAGGTTGGGGCTAGGGATTTTGACAATCGGTATCTTCTATCGATAGTACATGGTCACAGGAAGTTGAACCCCAATAGTGAGAAAGCCTTGTTGCTGTCGGGACGTTAAGCAATGTACAATCAACCAATAGTGCCCTCTGTCAAAATCGGTCTTGCGAAAACACAATCGGTTCCCCGCGCCTCTAAAAATCGAACGACGGGGAAAGAAGGTGGGGGGGGGGGGGGGGTGGGTGGGTTGCAGGATTACAGCATGGTTTCAGTCAGAGGGCGAGTTAACAACCACACAAGTTTACATCGCAGCTTCACTGTAAATTTTTATTCATATATTTCGGTATCCTTGCCTCTTACTCTTAGATTCGGTATTTCTCAAATCTAACCGGTGTCGTTTATCGGCTACTACGGGTTGTTTTTTTTTTTTTTTTTTTTTTTGGGGGGGGTGGGGGGGTGGGGGGTGGGGTGGTGGTGGTTGGGGTTTGGTTTTTTTGGGTTGCCTTATTTGCCTTAAAAATAAAACAGACAAAATATCGAGAATTGCCGGTTCAACAGAAAACTGCGAGTGATTTCCCGAGTGATGGTATGTTAAACCCATGACATCCTGAAGCTGATTTATAAAAATGTGCTTATTGCCCTATGAAGGCTACATTACAGATTACGAGACAGATCAACCGTTTCAGTTCAAGGGTGGTGCCAGAATAGCTTGGCGCCTGAGGCGCCAAGCTATTCTGGCACTACCCTTGAACTACAAGCAGTGGGTTATCAGGACGAAAAGAGTTAAGACGATATCCATAATGCACACAGGCCTACCCTCCAACTTCCAGACTATGTCCTGTTATTGTGTGTGCACAGGGCAAAGCGGGAACCAGAGTCAGGCAGGGCAGTAAAGCGGTTCGGCTGCTTTGCACAGAGGAACCCCAGGTCCCTGGAATAAAAAATCACTAGTTTGATGAACTGAAACGTGACACTCAATGGACTGAATAACATAATTATACGGATCGTGTGCTTTTAACCCTTTGGCTATCGGTATCGATTTTTGTCGAGGTGATTCCTGCGGGAATCACCTAGACCAAAAAACAAAAACAAAAAAAAGTAAAAAGCGCTACCGACAGCCAAAACTCCAATGAGAACTGAACTTAGAAAATAATCCTACTACAGACAAATTGCCCCATGCGTCAAAGGCCATAGGGCCGACGCCGGCCGCCGTTGGCCTTCGCGCACTGGGTATGTAGCTCTAGAAGTAAAGGGTTAATGTGGGCTGGTCTGTGATTTTGAACAGCATACAATAATGTAATTTTATACACAAATCGAGAGAGCAGAACAGTGTACACTCAGGCAGAAGAAGAAAAAAAACCCCCAAACAAACAGAAAAGGCCACAGCTCGGAAAACAAAACAAGCAAGGGGACCTTCAAAACCGTCTATACTTTTACCAGCGCTACGAAGGGAATCGCCGGGTCGTGGGTTCGAATCCCGTCCCGGCCCCGCCGGGTAGCTGGACTCACAATCCAGGGGTAAAAAAAAAACGATTTGTTCAATAGCATGTCCGTTGAAAGGTCCTGGTAAATCAAAGTGGCACAGTTGGAGTGCGCCTGAGTTGATCAGTGTTCAGGTCGTACTCCATAGGCAATAGATTTCCCTGTTCCCCATAACCCGCCCGTCAGGGCCGTCCATGATCACCTCTGGTGCTGTGGACGTTAAACCCGAACTAACCAACCAACCACCGCTACGCGCTCACCTCTCACTGACCCGCTTTAAAAGGGGAGTGTATTGTTGAAGATAAATGAGAATAATTAGCTGGCTGTCCCAATCTTTCCTGTCTAAGTGTGTCCAGGGGAAAAGGGACATGCTGGCACGAAACACACCCAAAACCTGACGGTGATCAGACAGCAGCGAGATTAGAAAGGTCAAAAAAATTATAATAAAAATAAAAAATGCAAGAGGCATAGATTCTCATGAGCCCCTGCGTTCGCAGGGGCTCATGAGAATCTATGAAAATCTATGCCTCTTGTGGTAATGTGTCGGTAGGTGGGTTTGTTCTCTGAGGGAGGTAGATATTGGGGTTTAAAGTCTGCTGTGGCCCTGGCGCTGGCCCTATCATAAAGAACGACGAAGTGGCGACAATGCGCTTTTTGTGTTTTTAATGATGCAGCGGCCAGCTGGGGTGGGCATGGGCAGTGGTCAAGACGGACTTTGTACTGGATTTGAAGAACACAACACTGTATGCGGTGAAGCAGAATAAAGTAAAAAGACATGCGAGGACGGGAGGGAAAGGAACGTTGTGTGCTGGTTTGACATTTGGACGTTGAGGCTTTAAGCCATAAAGTCTAAAATTCTAGACCAGCACAGAGTGGAGAACATGGGACATCTGAGACCTGGTCCGAAATGAAATGAAACGAAATGAAAATAAATTTCCCAACGGATAAAGTATTTACCTGTGATTTGTGTCATACTCTGCTACTCTGCTAACGGAAATCTCAAAATCAGGCAAACAGTAGGCAAATTAACCCATTTAGCCTCGGCACGCTACAGCGGGAAGAGATTAACATAATTACATTTTTTGGACAGTCAATCTGTAAACTTGGATCCAACAACCACACATTTACAGTCACTAAAACCATTAATAACACTGTCATAAAAATGTCATTATGTTAATCTCTCAGGATTTGAATGATGGCGCCAAGCTAATCTGGCGCTACCCTTGAATTATCATCGTCGATCCAGATCCAGCAACTTCTCGTTAGTTGTTAGGTGGCACCTTCAAAATTGGGGAAATGCGACCTTGGGGTTAAATGGGTTAAAAAATGCACAGTAAACAAGACTGCACGTTATTGAAAGAAAACAACAAACGGAGATCGATGCTGGAGTTTTATACCATACTGACTGACATGATTTGAGGTTTCTCATCAAAGCCACAATGCAGAATCAAAAACAAACTCGGTGATATAGAATGTTCCCCTGTATTACAATATGGAAAACAACACACAAACAAACACCAAACAGTCCCCGTAACAAAGAAGCAAGCCTGAAAGATTTAGACCCGCAGCCCTGTCAGTCAAATAGGAGGTATCCTTGGTCACCAAGCTTCACTTGAAGCAGATTTAAAACGCCAACAGCCTGACGACGTGAAGGAGTCTGTTCTCTACGAGGCATAGATTTTCAGGGGCTCTGAGAATCTATGCCTACTGCAGATGCGACTGTCAATATTAACCCCTTTCCAGCCAGAGGTCATGCATTACATTTCACAGACTATCACAGAAACACAAAAACAGTTTCAAGTGAAAAATGCACAGAAGAATGGAGCCATGCAGCAAGAGAGGCATCCATTGTCAAGACACCCCCCCCCCCCCCCCCCCCCCCCGCGCATTTGCAGTGGTTCTTGTGGCCCTATGCTTCCTGCAGTTGGATAGCAGAGAAGGAATCAAGGCAGCAGAATAAAATGTCAATAACAATCTTTCACACCCGCTAGCCGGCCAATCAGATTAAAGATAGAGAGCTCGTAATCCCCCTCCGCCATCCCCACCTCCCAGCCTCCATCTCCTGTCAACTTTAAGAGTCGAGTGCTGTCAAAGTCAGGCTCTTTTTGAGGGATGTTAATTGTTATGGGTCCTTCCAAAAACAAACCAACTCAAAAAAGTCTGTCTATTTACAGAAAATAAGTGTGTGATGGTCTGTGATTTTGGACCATACGGCAAGGTCCAGACAGGCGCCAAGCTAATCTGGCACTGCCCTTGAATTATCATGGTCGATCCATCTCCTGCAGCTGGTGCATAGTCATTAGATGACGCCTCCAAAATTTGGGAAATACGGCCGTCGGGCTAAATGAGTTAACTGCTACGGCAGTGATTTGGAGTTTAGAACTACAGTGATTTGGATCTTAAAGCTGCAGTAACCTGTATTTTAGGGGGAAATGTACTAAATCGTACCCCCCCCCCCCCCCCCGCCCCCCAACACACAATCCCGCCAAGCACACCGAAGCCCCAATATATATATATATATATATATATTGATGAAGCCCTCGCTGAACGCTGGCAACTGCGGGGACCCATGAGGATCTCTGTCGCTTTGTGTCTTTTGCAGTTTATCAGGGATTGTATATTTCCCTAGTTGTATCTTGCAGCTGTGTCAAGCTGATTTTCTTTCGGGCGGCAGCCTACCGGTTAAAGTCGACAAGACAAAAAGGCGTGGTCTTCTCTCGTTACCAACGAGCACAAAAGAAATTCCAAAAGATTAAAAAGAGTAGGGAAACTCCACACCCCGCCTTCGACTTCAACCACCTAATGCCTTGTACCCTTGTCGCTCCTTAAAAATAAAGTAAAAAGAAAGTCCTTGAAAAGTCAAGCGTCTGATGGGAATGAGAAGGAACAGGCGGCCTCCAAGGAGATGGAGAATTTTGAAAAAAGAAAAGTGACAGCTGAGACTGACCTCAATTATCTTTATCGTTTGGGGATTCCAGGCATTTTTCGCCGCTGTCTCCCCAGGTCAACGCCAGTCTAATGCCCGCCATCGCTTTGCATTTTTTTTCGACCATTTCTGACGTTGACGATATAAAAGACATTCCTTCAGTCGACCGCAAGAGACATAGATCCTCATGAGCCCCCGCAGGTGCGGGGGCTGATGAGGATCTATGCCTCTTGCTTATATGCGGATATCAAATGCCTCATGCGTACATAGACCGCTTTAGAACTGTGCCTCTTGCATCAAAGGGATTCATGAGGATTAAAAATAAAAAATCTGCGATGGTTTCATTGAGATGTATGCATCTTGGCTGCGATGGTTCATAAGCATCTATGTCTCGAGGTGGCCCAATTTACACCAGCGTCCCACAGACGGGGAGAGTCATTGGGTCGGTGTAAGATTTAGAATGCAAGAAAATACCGTCCTAGTCTGATGTCGTTACAGCAGCGAAAACGATCGAGGGTTTTATAAACGGGATCCAGTGACACTGTTGCCTTGGTATAATGTGGGACACTGCTTACAACTTATATTTAGCCCATTAAGCCCCGAATTACGAAAGCAGATGATGGATGGAACATGGTAATTCAAGGGTAGTGCCAGATTAGCTTGGCGCCATAAGGCGCCAAGCTAATTTAGCACTACCCTTGAATCGTGATGGTCGATCCATCTCATGCAACTGGTAACAGTCGTTAAGTGACACCTCCAAATTTAGGGATATGCGGTTTTGAGGTTAAATGGGTTAACTGGATGATTCTCTTTTTCTTTGACTCTTAAAAGCGCAGATGGAAAAGACAACCGTCAGTGGCAATTTCACGACTGATGAAGTTGTGTATGTGACGATTATTTTAGAAACATTTTCGAATTCGGCTGCACTCTCGGACGGATGGAAGAAAAGCCATAGCACATTATTCTCTGCATTTCATTTGTGAGGTGGCCTGTGACTTTGAATCTTACGGCAACCGGGCGTAAGGTTCAAACTCACAGAACAGCACGCAATCGATTCCGGAAAGGTCTCAGACGTTCAAATTTTCAAACTTCCCACTTCCGAGACATTCACATGCAGTCTTTGTCTCGCTGTCACTTAAACATACGTTTAAATCAGCCAATCTCGGCCACATTTGTTTAATCAGCCAATCGGAGCAGGACACGTCAGTGTAAATCAGCCAATAGCTGCCACATCCATTTTAATCAGCCAATCGAAGGCGGATCTGTCAGTCTGACGCTAAAGCGGCCGATTGTCAAGCTGTACCCAATCCGATTTTAATCAGCTAAATCAATAGCAGTACTCAGTCCAGGCATAATGCGCCTTCAGGGCAAGAACAATAGCGGCTACGTCGAAAAAGGGTCAGATGCAATGTGTGTGTGTGTGTGCGTGTGTGTGTGTGTGTGTGTGTGTGTGTGTGTGTGTGTGTGTGTGTGTGAGTGCGTGCGTGCGTGCGTGCGTGTGTGTGCGTGTGGTGACATTTATTATTTGCTTGTGATTGTGTTGTGTGTGCTGAGAGAGAGAGAGAGAGAGAGAGAGAGAGAGAGAGAGAGAGAGAGAGAGAGAGAGAGAGAGAGAGAGAGAGAGAGAGAGAGAGAGAGAGAGAGAGAGCACGCACACGTTGAATTGTGCTGCAAATAAAGTACAGCCCCACATTTTCATTGTTTTAACTCATTGTACCCCAAGACCGAAATCTCCAAATTTTGCCGTTGTCCTCTGAAGACTGCAGTGCAGTGCAGGACACAGATCGACCATGATAGTTCAAGTGTGATGCCAGAATAGCTTGGCGCCCATAGGCGCCAAGCTATTCTGGCATCACCCTTGAACTATCATGGTCGATCCATATCTTGCTGTTCTGTGTCTGGGGTAAAATGAGTTAAACACGTGTACACATGCAAAATGAAAACAAACAGTGCTAGGTCCAAGCCACCAGTAAGGTACCATTGCTTTCAAGCACTTTAGTGCGGTGTTACCTTATTGGTGCAGTTCTTGCTTCAGCAACCATCACCCGCGCGACTACCACATCCGTGCACGCACGCTAGCTAACATATTACCTTAGTGTGAAACAATACTTGAATGACATCAAAATCCGCTGCTAGAGATGAATGCCCCGGGGGCTCTTCAAATCAGCGCCTGGACCGCGCACGACAGAGTAAGCCGGGCCCGATCCCAATCTACGGTCATCATCATTAAAGGTCGCGCACTTCAAACCAGAAAGATTTCCACGTCTCTGATGAAGTAAACCAGGACCGATGATGTGAACGCAAGGGGCATGGATCCTCATGAGCCCCTGCTGCTGCAGAGGCTCATGAGGATCCATGCCCCTTGCAGACCGGAAGCGGCAGTATGCGTCATTAAAGGTGTAACGCGTGACCCTAATGGCCTGTGGGTTTTACGAACAGCACGTGCTGGACCGGTCCGGCCAAAGAAGGACAGCACTGCCGTTACAGTTTATACATCAAGGACCGGACGCATACGTTCACAAGATTTTCTGTGAAATTATTGTGGCTAAGAGACCCCCCGCCCCTCCTCCCCCCAGATTCCAGCTCTTCCCTTGGAAAGTAAAAACAGTTTATTTTTTTGTGAAAATTGATATTTTAATTGTTGTTTCAATGCAAGTCTGGGTTTTTTTTTTTTTTTTTTTTTTTTTAAAGGATTTAGTATCTTTTGCCTTCCAATGGCAGAGCTATTCTGGCACTACCTTAAAAATATCAGGGACGATCAATCTCTTGCACTGCTAAGTAGTTTGTTTTTTTAAAGAAAATGTCTCCCAAATTATACAGGACAACTTCCCAGTATGGGAACAGTGACCTGTGGGCTCAGAATGCCTTAGGGGGAAACTTTTACATTTGCAAACTTCGGCAAATTTATATTTCTCAGACGGAAGTGGGTGCCTGTCTTAGGACAATAAAAGGTTGTATCCTGCATGATCAACTTCTTCGTGAGAACAAAGGAGTCCAGCGAGACATCCCATTGTAACAAACGTTATCTTAACCCCCATGACTGCTGTAATGACGATACCGATCGGCGAAAAAGGTTCGTAGTTACGCGTGCGTAGTTACGCGTCTTTTCCGCCGAGGGCTTCTTTAATAGCAAGCAAGTTGGTTAAGGACACACACACACACACACATACAACACGTGTACACTATATTTTTATATTTTATTTTTGAACATTTTTCAAGATTAGTGACATGAAGACATAAGGACCGCATACAAGTACAACACGAATTAATACAAAAGAAATAAAATCATACATACACGAACTGATAATTAATTATGTTTAAAAACAATTAATTAAATTGCTGCGTGTTGTTTGTGGATTGGAGAGAGAGAGAGAGAGAGAGAGAGAGAGAGAGAGAGAGAGAGAGAGAGAGAGAGAGAGAGAGAGAGAGAGAGAGAGAGAGAGAGTGTTCTTGGAACTTGTTTTGTGAGTGGGTCTGCACGCATGTATTGGTAACAGATAGTTATGTATTGGTAACAGATAGTTGTCAAATTTGAGCAAGAAGTAACTCTGAATCGTAGCAAGTGTACACTAACATGATTTGCCCCAAAGGACTGCGCTTCGCTGTGTGTACGACAAAGCATTGCAACCCAGACGGAATCGACATGCAGTAGAATCGACATTATTCCCAATTCTGCAGAAAGTCTTTGGGCCGAAGTCAGCCGCTGTTGGCCCGCGCACAGCTGTGCGCGGGGCCAACAGCGGCTGACATCGGCTCGATGTCCTCTGCGCAATAGTTTTCTGCTGAAGCTGAACGTCCTCACAAACAAATGATTCATTTAAAACAATTTCAGTCGTCGCACATTGAACAAACCAGCGTGTGTGCACAAGAAAGACATAAAGTGATACAGCAGCATGCATACTGAAAGACTGATGAGCTGCCTCAACCTGCCGTGGTTCAGGAGGCTCTATAATATATGCCTCTTGCAGAAAGTTGGAGTTCACTCAATAATTTCTCCTAAAAAAGGCAAAAAGTTGCACGTCAAGCCAGAGCATCTTGCACTAAAATGCCTAACAAAACACCAACCAGTCAAAACAAATCGAGCTGCTTAGGGGAAAGGAAAGAAAAACAGACAGACAACTCATGTCTGCATTGACTTTTCCAATCCAAAAAAGGCGCAGCTTAAGCCTTCAATTCAGCCCTCTAGCCGACCCCCTTCTATCTACAAGAGGAGCAGATTCTCATGAGCCCTTTAGGCAGCCTCTTGATGGCAGATTGAGATATCCCGTCTATACTTCTCTGGGATATCGAGGGAAGCGAAGATGAAAAAAAAAAAGCGCAGCCAACAAGCGGCAAGTCATCCGCTGGCCGTCCTCCGTATGTGCAAGAGGCATAGATTCTCATGTGCTCCCGCAGTTGCGGGGGCATATGAGCATCTATGCCTCTTGGGGACCCTGACTCGGCCCTATTTGCTTCCTCGGATTGAGAGAATCAAACCGGGCGCAGCTTAATGTTAAACCGTCAATTGACGTTTGGCGCTAAGGGCTCATTGAGTGTCAAACACAACGTGCGCTTCTGTCGCTCTCAGCTTGACGCCCAGGGTGTTCGATCGGTGTCGGCTTACGTACATTTGTGCTTGTATGCATGTTAATGGCCACAATGTCCAGAGGCGCCATAAAAGAGACGCTGCTGTTATCTCAACTGCAAACACCTTCCTCCTACCTCCTTAAAAAAAATGCAGTGGTCTAAAAGCATGCCATTGAGCTAACAAATTAAAATAAGATGCCAAACATTTGACTTAGCTTGCTATGTCTGCTGAATGTCCAATGCACCAATGCAAGTAAAATTCAAACTAATTGGATAATCAAATCAATCGCAATTTAACGGAAATTCGATTCTTCCCTAAAAGACTGAAAACAACATCCCTTTTCGCAAATAAAAAAAGACCCGTAAAAATATGTATACACATTTTTTAAAATATGCAGCCAGGGAACAGGCATAACAAGTACAATTCCGAGCATCGCCGTTGTGTCATAAAACGGGACAACCGACGTGAAAAAATCAATGCTATAATGTGGTGAGAGAGTGCTTGTAACAGTTGACAGCTTTCAGATCGTTTTCAATTGATTTCTTTTCGTCTGAATTTTTGGGTGCGTCTGTAATATCCAGCCTCCACCCCCCACCCCCCACCCCTCCCCCCCCCCCCCCCTCCCCCCCCCCCCGCTTAACTCATTCGGGACGTGCCGCCTCCGGATACGCGGCTTATGCCGCATATCCGGAGGCGGCACGTCTCGAATGAGTTACTATTTCGAAACGTGTCACACACGGATACGCGGCTTAATGCATGTTGCGACGGATTTAACCCATTCAGGCCTGAAGCACTACAGCAGGAGATGGGTCGACCATGATAATTCAAGGGTTGTAATTCAGGTGTCGGCGTCAAGCTAATCTGGCACTACCCTTGAATTATCATGGTCGATCCATCTCCTGCAACTGGTGCATAGTCATCAGATGACGCTTCCAAAATGTGGGAAATACGGCCGTCGGGCTGAATGAGTTAAATGATTGTCTTATCCAGTCGTTCAAACTGGATAATGTCTTTCTGAACCACTTTGGGAGGCGTGTGTAAAGACAGTATACCAGCTGTGGGTATGGACTGGCCATGATAGTTCCAGGGTAATGCCAGATTAGTTTGGTGCCTTTACTTTTTTGGCTGTCGGCAGTCGTATACGAATACGCGGCTATTTACCGCGTATCCGTATGCGGCAGGTCTTGTATGAGTTCAATGTGTTTAGTAGTAGTACTGTTACTGCTGCACTACACTTGTCTTAAATATTCGAATATATTGCCATCTTGATCAGGCAAATCTTGATCACACCTTCAGACCTAAATGTCTCATTACATGATTATATTCATTCTAAAATCTGCTTAGCACTGTATATAAGATGGATCGACAATAACAGTTAGCTCATTAGTTGTACCTCAGCCTCCTCTATAAAGCGCAAATTTCGCGCGCGCGCGCGTGTGTGTGTGTGTGTGTGTGTGTGTGTGTGTGTGTGTGTGTGTGTGTGTGTGTGTGTGTGTGTGTGTGTGTGTGTGTGTGTGTGTGCCAGAGAGAGAGAGAGAGAGAGAGAGAGAGAGAGAGAGAGAGAGAGAGAGAGAGAGAGAGAGAGAGAGAGAGAGAGTGAGAGTCCCGCCTGCAACAAGTACGCAGGAAAATTTAAGAGGCACGCGGCACACAAAAGCTGAATTCCTCATTCTATCATTGGGAATAACAATCTCCCCAGCGCAATTACATTTGTATTAGATTACAATATGCCGCGGAAAGATAAAAAAAAAAAAAAACCGCCATATTCGCCTTGATCAAATAACATGAAATTAATGCTAAATTGCCAATAAATTGTTTCAGCTTCATTATGCTTGTGATTACAACACGGGATAAGCGGACCCCGTCGCCGGCATTGAAGTGTCGAGCCTGATATGACGAACGAGTTGAGACAGGCAGATTTCCCTCCATCCACCCCCCGTTCCTTCCATCTACCCCTTCCCCAACCCCCCTATCTCTCCGTCCTTTCCATTCACCTAATAAACACCCTCCCTTTTCAGTCTACTAGCTACCCCCCCACCCATAATATGCTTCAGTATGATTTCCAGGGTCCAGACCAAACGCAGCCCATTTCTGTTTTGTCTTTTGTCTTATAGAAGCAGGTTTAGAGAGGCCAAGTACAACACCATCTATTACATTCTTGGGTTTAATCCGTTCAGTACCAGCTGCGTTTCTGCAATATTCGTTAATTCAAACAAAAACAAAACAAAAAACACACAACTAGATGTCCCAGGAACAGGGATTCAAAGTGGCGTAGGCAAGATACATAGATCCTCATAAGCCCCCGCAGTTGCAGGGGCTCATGAGGATCTATATCTCTCTCCGTTGGATGGTGTTCAAATTTTATGGGCACTAAACGGGTTAAACTCGAAAATTAAAAGAAATGCGTTGTTCTCGGCCTCTCTAAGCGTGTTTCTTTCTTTATTGGGAATGTCGTTATTTTCAACGCTGGAAGGTGTCCTGCTGCGCAGCATGTTGTAAAGTGTGGATTGACCTTGATAGTTCAAGGTGCCAAAGTACCCTTGAACTCGTACGGTTGATTCATCTCTCCTCGTAGAGACACTGCACTTAACTGGACTTAAAAACTAAACGAAACATGCACGGACAAGCACACTCTCCAAAACTATCTCCCACCAGCCTCTTCCCCTTACCTCTCTACCCCCCCCCCCCCCAAAAAAAAAAAAAAAAAAAAAAAGAAAAAAAAATCTGCTGCTACCTCTCTCTAATCGACAAACCATAATGACTTCCTCTAGGCACATCAGAAAAAAAGGCCGGGCGAATAGAATAACATTTTTGTGAAATCAGTCTTCGGTTTAGGACAATCGGAAATGAAAATTTGCGGGATAATTTTTTTCCAACGGCGAAAGAGGTAAATGAGGGCCGAAAATCTGCAAGCAAGAGGCATAGATTCTCATGAGCCCCTGCGTCCGCAGGGGCTCATGAGAATCTATGCCTCTTGCAGGTAGAAGACACAGCCGTCATGGATAAAGGTGCGACGCGTGACCCTGTAATGGGGGTAGCGCACAGTTGCAAATGCGATATTTGAAAATGATGGAATGGACATGTTGCATTATGTCTGTCCATAAATTTCGTATTGCCCCCACCACCATCCACTTTGTGTTGCTTTGTCTCTTCTCTTTCTTTTTTTTTTCCCGCCTTTGCTTGCTTGTTATTGCAGTTCTGTTGCTGGAAAACAGGGATGGCTAATAAAGCTGGACATTATCACATTTGATTGCGAAATGTGTGGAAGTTTGACTTGTGCTTCTGATATACAGAAGACCCACACTGTAGGCAGAAGCTAGCATCACGTTTAAAAAGAAAAAACCAAACATATGCAACAAGAATGGCCAAGCATTCAAGAATCTCTTTTTTTGGACAACTCAGTCAAAAAGTTGGGTTCCTGTGGCTCACTGGGAAATTTTCATAAGGTTTATATGCTTTCCTTCCAAGAAAATATATAAATTAGAATGGCAGAACATACAATTTAAAAAATAAAAAATACAGCAGTCGAAAATGAAGTGAAATCGACAATTACAGAATTTACAGAGAATGCGTTTTACCCAAATGTGCACATAATTATGCTATATAGACCGACTGACAGACCCCATGATATATATACAGACCGACTGACAACCTCATGCCTCACCACAACTGTAACTGTTTGCATGGCGGGAGAGGGTTCGATTATAACTCAAGGGCAGTGACAGATTAGCTGCATGTCTGTGTCTACCCAATCGTATACAACCCTTGAGCTTTCACGGCCGACCTACCCACGGAAGCCGGCTTCTGAAATAAAAGACAGGGACTGGTGGGATAATGGTGTCCCAATTTCAATCAAGGCCGGACGGACGCACCAAGCTGAAATTACAACTCCGATGAGTCCGCAGTTTCCAACAATGACCATCCTGTCATCTGCGTGAGGCATAGATCTTCGTAAGCCCCTGCAGCGCTGCGGGCTGCAGGGGCTTACGAAGGTCTATGCCTCTTGTTGAATCTGCATCCAACCATCGGAGCTCGTGAAGATCTCTGAAACCTTTTGAAGACCAAGTAAGCCTGTTTGCTGAGTGAGGACCCAACCGCTGTGACTCGTGGGGATCTTTATTTTTTATGCCTGCTAAGCACTCAATACTAATTTTGTCACATCCGTGTTTCTCTGATTGAGTAGACCATGGAGGCTTCCCTTTACGAACGCAAACTGCCCAGTGCCACAGCTCGCCACTGATAACATTGTTCAATTATTGACTGCAATCCGGATTCTATTACTGAAAAATTTCATTACCAGCAGATCACCCTGTCCCTCTCTCTCTCCCTCTGTGTGTGTGTGTGTGTGTGTGTGTGTGTGTGTGTGTGTGTGTGTGTGTGTGTGTGTGTGTGTCTCTCTGTCTCTCTGTCTGTCTCTCTCTCTCTCTCTCTCTCTCTCACTCACACACACACACACACACACACACACACACACACACACACACACACACACACACTGTAAGATCAGCAGCATCTGAATGAAATTAAATCGTGAATAAAACATATCCTTCTCCTCTTCATCCTCCACATGATCATCATCGATGTCGTCATAGTCATTTATCAAAATCGTCATCGCCATATTCTGTCCCTTTAGACTTAAGAGATAAAACAACCAATGTACTGACTGCTGAAGACATGATTCACCGACAACTAATCCTGTCCACAAAACTGACCCCCACCTTAGGAGGCGTTACTTAAAAACTATGCACCAGTTCAAGGAGATGGATCGACCATGATAATTCAAGGGTAGTTCCAGATAGCTTGGGGCATTATGTCTCTTACAACTATTTGCAAGCTCCAGGGGATGGATCGACCATGATTAGAACTTAACAACTATTTACAAGCTCCAGGTGATGGATCTACCAATATAATTCAAGGGTAGTGCCATATTAGGTTGGCGCCTAATGACACTCAACTATGTACCAGTTCCAGGAAACTATGTTCCAGGAGATGGATGGACCATGGTAATTCAAGGGTAGTGCCAGATTAGCTTGGCGCCGGCGGACGCCAAGCTGATCTGGCACTACCCCTTGAATTATCATGATCGACCCATCTCCTGATTTTGAGGGTCTGGGCAACATCTTTTTACAGTGTTTTTAGACGCCAGACTTACCAGGCCGTATCCTCTAAGCTCTTGACGTCGACCCCACTCCCTCAACTGAAGTTTGAAATCAAAGAAAGAAAAGAGATGGGTGTCCCTGTTGCACTGCAGCAACAAAGGGGATGTGCCGGGTTAATGGGTGCGTGTGGTCGCGGCCTGGAATTAAAGTGGATGCTTTATTCTTTCCCTTCCTCCCTCGATCCCCTCCCCACTCTTTCAGTTCAAGAGAAATCGGGCGGAGGATGGATGGACCAAGACAGCTGAAGGTTGTGCCTGAATGATTTGGCGCCGGCCTGGCTTGGTGCCACACCAAACGTGCACAACTTTGAACTCTCAAAGTTGACGACGTTAATGCAGCCGTTCCTAATTGTGAGAATCTTGGCTTTTAAATGCGAACGGCCCCCGCCCCACCCCCACCCCCCGCCCGCCTACCCCCCCCCCCCCTCCCCCGACCAGATTGCGGATCAAAATCAGTCCAGCAGATGAGATATGAAATGATATCCTTTGATCCTGTCGCTTTTTACCATCCACTTTCTATTTTAAAAGCCTCTTCTCTCCAAGAAGAAAAAAGACCCAAAAAATAAAAGATGGTGTCAGTTGGGTTTGATTTCAAAGACATGTTGGGGTCCCGAGCAATCAGCTTCAATGTTTTTCGCGGGCCGTACCGATCACATTGAGGGGACAGGGATGCTGTAATTCCGGCTTTTTTCCCCACTTGAGGTGCAATTTTCAATTTTCAAATGCGCGGCCGGGCCGCATCTCCTGGGACTTTACCGTAGAAGAGAAAAATGGAGAGGGATCCGTCGTATGCAGATGGATCCATGCTTTCAAACTGAGTCTGATTGTGACGTAGTTTCTCATGAGCCCATGCTGCTGTCGGGACTTATAAGAATCTATGTCTCTAGCAGAATGAAAGAAGTGTGGTATAAAAAAAAAAAAAAAAAAAAAAAAAAAAAACTAGAGCGATTCTTCGAGACATCATGCTCAGACTCCTACAACAAAAGGCATGGATTCTCATGAGCCTCTGCGAATGCAGGGGCTCATGACAATCTATGCTTCTTGCAGACATAACAAAGGCTGGCTGAAAAACGAAGAGAGATGCGAAGGCATCATCCTCAATCTAAGGAACCAAAGAACGTAAAAGTAGAAGCTTTTTTTTTTGCCAAGAGTCCTCGCAACCGCAGGAAGGAGCTCATGAGAATCTATACCCCTGGTATGGTGGACGGGGCTCGCTGGCGGGACTAATGTCGGGGTGTTTCCAGCTCCAGTGGACTTCAATCAAATCAAGGGATCCTCAGGAGACCCGCTTACATCGTGTACAGACCAACATCAAACTCAACCTCTTGTTTTTGAAGTACTCATCTGACATACACTCACTCCACCCAGAAGAGAAGGCCCTCCGCGACCTGCGAGGGGCACAGAGCTCCATGTGCCCCGAAATTAAACGGCAGGGGGTCATAAGGAACCACACGCGGGTGCTCGATTTCGATTTTGGATTTCACGTCTTTCAGTCGTAAGGTCCAAAATCACAAACCATGCTCTGGATCTAAAAATGCAACGGTCGATAGGGGAAAATATGAATACTACATGCAAAATTAACACAATTATTCTGCGATACAATTACGCCTCTTTTTCCATAAGGAGGTCATCGGGTGTTTGGACTATGCGGCACTACTCAAATGGACACTCAAACACGGTCATTGCATGTGGTCATTCGCTCGCCTCATCACACATCTGCCCTGTTAGGGCCAAAGACAGCAAGTCCTTTTTTTTTTTTAATTATTCTTTTTAAAACCCTTATCATTTGGAATAATATACCAGTGTGTGAAATAAGTTTGACTAAAATAGTTCAAGGATAGTGCAAGCTATTCTGGCACCACCCTTGAACTAAAGCGATTGGTCTATATCGTTATCTGTAAGCACTATAATGTAGCTTGCATATGGCAGTGTACACATTTGAAGCTTTTAGTCTCAGTATGATAGGGGTTAAAAGAAGGATTTTTTTTTTTTTTGGTACACAGCAAAAGAAATGTCGCATTCCTTTCGCTCGTCAATATATTACAATTTTATTACAATAAAAGTTTTTTTTTTTTTAATGAAAACTGACTTGTGTCTTTTGCTTTCCTAGAACAAAGTTCTTCTCATGGCTGCATTCCAGAATACAACTCCAAGTACTGTTTAAATTAACTTTTAGTTGTGGGGACTGGGCCTTACATTAAGAGTTGATTCTTCGACGCCAAATCATCAGCAGTGGAAAAAAAAAAAAAACCCCATATAAACGGGTATAACGCACAATAAGCAAACATGGATGGATGAGATGGATGGATAGATGGATGGACAGAGGGGTGAGTAGGAGGGTGGATGGATGGATGTATGGATGCATCGATGCATGCATGGATGAGTGCATCGATTCATGCATGGATCTGTAATAAACAAGCAGCTGTAATAAACAGTTCACACTAAACAAGTAAATAAGGTGAAAGAAAAACAGAAGAGAGTGGTAGAAAACCCTTTAAAATAGAAACAAGGAACGACGTTTCGGATCAAAGATCCTTCATCAGCTTTTCTGTTCTACGTTTGTTTCCATGTCACCTGATGAAGGATCTTTGATCCGAAACGTCGTTCCTTGTTTCCATTTTAAAGAGTTTTCTACCACTCTCTTCTGTTTTTCTTTCACATGAAACCCTAGCGGCAACAGTTTTACTACAAGTAAATAAGGTGTTCTGCTACTATATACAAGGGCATTATGTGATGTTAGAGAGAGAGAGAGAGAGAGAGAGAGAGAGAGAGAGAGAGAGAGAGAGAGAGAGAGACCCTACACCACTCGGCTCTACCGGTCTGAACCTAAAGTTCTCTCAGATATTTATTTCCTCAAAAACCCTTCTCTTTGTTGCTTCCAGAATCTTTTCACCCCCTCTCTCTCCCTCTTGTCTCTTCTTTTAAACAACACATGCGTATCACATGTTTAACTTGGCTCGCGACCTTATCCAATTTTTACCAGGGGGATTCAAGCCTTCGACCAAATTCATCCATCTGCAAGAGGCATAGATCTTTACCAGTAGTCATGAGGATCTGTGTCTCTAGCTAGCAGGCTCGGTCAATTTATTTCACAAATTTTCTTCATGGGCGGGGAGAGTAGAGGGTGTTTTTAGCATGACTGCACGGCATGGTGAAAACACAATAGTTCGGTGATCCCATCTTTTGTCGAAAAGCTGTGAGGCACACACGTAAGCAAAGTGAAAGTCTGGCAAAAACTTGTCAAACTTGGCACAAAACATGCACAGAGAGAAGTATTTTTATCATGAGAGATTATCTCACGCTTATACAGCTACAGGCCACTTTGTTTGCGTTTAAAAACGAAAAGGGGGGGGGGGGGGGGGGGGAGGTCAGCGTACAGTCATGTGTTTGATCCCATGGTTTTTCTACTCATTGTGCACGTGATGCACAATGACTAAGACAGAAGGCATGTTAAGACCTACTGAAAAATGACTGTACTAAAATACGGCATTTCTGATGCTGTGGCGGGTCCACATGTTACAGTAAATATGTGTGCTGGTCTGTGATTTGGGACCTTACGGTTTCCGCCGTAAGGTCCAAAATCACAGACCAGCACACCGTCATTTGCGAGAGACGAATATACCAGTAGATACAGTAAACTTTCGATATAACAACTTGAATCGCCAAGTGACCCAATTTTTCAAACGACCTTTGTTATTTTTTAATAAGCGAAGTAATTTACATAGTAAGAGTGCTGTGGGGGCCTGTGCAAAAAAAAAAAAGTGTTGTTATATCCGACTTTTGGTATATCCGTCTTTGTTACAATCGCAGTAAACTGTATTATAATAGAAGTAATCACAGTCACGTGACAAAAAAGCGACTCAATAGGAAAAAGTATTCAACTCCTAAATAACTTACTGAACAGCTGTTCTTTGTGAGTTTTCAAGTGTTTTTTAATCATGTGACACTAGATTCTACAGAACATTCACTCTTAATTATTACTTGAAATCCGTTTTTGTGTAGCACAGTCGAAATCGACGCCGCTAAAAGTACGCGTAAAATGAGTGAAGGAAGAACTTACACGCGATATACTGTGACTTTAAAACAAAAGCGCCGGTGACGTTCGACAAAATACCACAAGTCGCACGTGCTTATGAAAGTAGAGACCTGTGTGGAATTTCCGATAACACTTACATACTTGGCATCCAAATTCTGATCCCCCCCCCCCCCCACCACCCCCCACACACACACTTACGAACACAACCCCTCTTCTCTTTAAAGGTTAATATCTTCAGAGCCAGTAACCACTAATTGTGTATTTGAAATCGGAGTAAATTTAACAAGATATAATCCGTCCAGAGAACACGGACACAAGGTGGGGTGAGCAAGAGGCATAGAACCTGATGAGCCCCCGCAGATGCGGGGGCGCATGATGTTCTATGCCTCTTGCAGTTTGGGCATTTTCAATTTTTCTAGGCAGTACAAGAGTTAAAGACATGTTCTGAGTTCCTCCCTCCCCACCTTCCCCTTCTTTTCTTCTCTGCCCCCCCCCCCCCCACCTCCTTTTTTTCTCGTTGCTTTCAGATAGCAGTTACCTCCCTTCTATTGTTGGACTACAACGGCTTGACCAGTTCAGATTCCTGAGCGCTCCATCCCGAATAATGCCCTCAAGCTGAGGCACTGTAAAGCCTACACTAATGATCATCAACGGGCATATTCTCATATGAGCCACTGTAGATGCAGGGGCTCATGAAACTCTATGCCTCTTGCAGATGGATAGACCTGACCCATGCACTCACTACCTGAAGTTAGTTAGCCTACAGATTTCTTTTCTGCCAGCGTAACTCCTCATCGCCTGGGCCCACTCCACTCCTCTTCCGTACCCTTTTTCACAGGCGCGACTCTCACTTACGAACAACGTTAAAAGAGAGAGAGAGGGCAAACTTCCTCACTGAACAAAACCGGCACAGCCGAAAGGGTAAAATAGTTGTTGTTCAAAAGAGAAAGACACGGTGCGAGAGAAAAAAAAAAAAGTACCAGGGGGTACGGGTTGGAAAGGTCAGCCAAAGTCACCTTGGATTTGAGAGCAAATATCAAAGTTTAACGTCTGCAATAGGGCGGAGCCTGCGCTTATAGCTATCCCGCAAGACACCCACCTCCCATCTGCCAGAGGCACAGATTCTCATGAGCCCCTGCCGAAGGCAGTGGCTCATGAGAATCTATGCCGCTTGCTGGGAGACATGGGCACCGCTGACCACCTCAGACTGAGGAGGTAATGCTGGGTTTGGACTACGATTCGGCGGCGGGCGAGGTTAGTTTCAGTCATATCGCACCGACCTGGTACCCAGCATGTGCTCTGCGACCCCTGAAATGTTTCACGTGTTGCCAAGACACAGGTCTCAAGACTCACAACACCCACGTGACGTCCTCGCTGCGAGGACGACGAGGGACCAACCGCAGGCAAGGAGCAACACACCATTACACAAGGCCCGGCAGGGATTTGAGATTCTGTGTCTTTGGCACTGGTTACAGACTTGCCAGCTCACAGTTTAAACCGCATTTTAACGCAGCAGTGGATGATGACACCCCGCGCACCTCCCCTGCTAAAGGAACGCAGATGGATACGTGCTGGATTTCGCCAAGAAGACACAATGGCAGGGACTTGTGGAGGGTGGATCTGTACCTGTTGCGAGTGGACGGGGCTGAGCCGCGGGACTACGGAACGAAAACCAGATTTTACAGTTGTCAAGTTGATCTGCGGATGAAAATGCGGCCGACCTAAGTCAGCAAGAGGCATAGCTTTTTATGAGCCCCTGCGACTGCAGGGGCTCATGGAAATCTATGCCCCTTGCTGATGGAATGAAGGGCTGACGAGTTCTTTATGCTACTACTGGGTCTACGTCTTCACAATCTTGTAGTTACATGCACTAACAATCTTCAGCAAACTGCGTCAGAAGGGTTCCGGACAGCTCAGTTGACAGGACGAATCTTTCCATTTTGAATTTCTTTTCATTTTCACTGTCCAGTGAGAGACAGAGTGAGAGAGATAGGGGTCGCATGCACTCCACAGCATGACGCCGCGTCATTCATTCATCCATCCATCCATCCCTTCGTTCACTCATTCCGCATCAGTCCATCCTTCCCTTCGATCGTTCGTCCGTCCATCCATCCATCCATCCATCCATATACTCATGAAAGCCATCGCAGAATCAGCAGAATTATTCACCGCAGAATCGCAAACTCTCAGCCTCAGCTCAGTTTGGATGGTTAACCCTTTGGCTGTCGGTAGCAGTTTATGTCGCGATGATTCCCGCAGGAATCATCGCGACATAAACTGCTACCGACAGCCAAAGGCTTATGCCGCGCATCCGGATGCGGCTGGCCGCTATTGAATGAGTTAATCCTATGGCCAGTCCAACGTCACAACTGAACGAGAAGCATTTCAGTGCACCTACGAACATACGTAATTATTATGATGTGCTAGGCTCGCTCAAAATCACACACGTATTACATTTCTAGCACTGGCGGAAGGAGAGGGCTGGGAGTCCGAAATAGCTCAGGCGGTTAAACGTCTGAGCAGGAGAGCGAAAGGAATCGCCGGGTCGTGGGTTCGAATCCCGTTCCGGCCCCGGTAGCTGGACTCACAATCCAGGGGTAAAAAAAAAAACCGATTTGTTCAATAGCATGTCCGTTGAAAAGTCCTGGTAAATCAAAGTGGCGCAGTTGGAGTGCGCCTGAGTTGATCAGTGTTCAGGGCGTACTCCATAGGCAATAGATTTTCCTGTCCCCCATAACCCGCCCGTCAGGGCCGTCCATGATCACCTCGGTGCTGTGGACGTTAAACCCGAACTAACCAACCGAGAGGGCTGGCTGCAGCCTTGCTAAGAACAAAGGACGACCAGACACGCAAAAGCAACATCTCTCAAGTTCACTTTCTGCGAAATTCTCACCGAGTTATACGCGGTATATCCAGCCTAAGCTACGTGCATTACCAGATTGCATTTCAATTTAATCAAACAGCAATACGAATTGTACTCAAAAGAAGATCAAATTTTGCGACTCAAAGGCGGAACAGACATGGAGACAATCATCACGCAACACTAGATTCATCCAGTCGTGTTTGGTTTCTGCTAATTAATGGGTGCTGTGTGTTGCCATGAATATTAAACTCGTCTCACAGTTCAAGAATGTTGCGTCTCTGTATTAACCCATTCAGCCCTGACGCGCTACAGCAGACGATGGGTCGACCATGATAATTCAAGGGTAGTGCCAGATTAGCTTGGCGCCGTCAGGCGCCATGCTAATCTGGCACTACCCTTGAATTATCATGGTCGATCCATCTCCTGCAACAGGTGCATAGTCGTTAGATGACGCCTCCAAAATTTGGGAAATACGTGCGTCGGGCTGAGTGAATTGGCTTTTGGCTTGCTAAACCGTAATGTAGTATTCAGACGACAACTCCCAAGTTGGTTGGTTAATCCGGGTTTAACGTCCACAGCACCGAGGTGATCATGGACGGCCCTGACGCGCGGGTTATGGGAGACAGGGAAATCTATTGCCTATGGAGTACGACCTGGACACTGATCAACTCAGGCGCACTCCAACTGTGCCACTTTGATTTACCAGGACCTTTCAACGGACATGTTATTGAACAAATCCGTTTTCCCCCCCCCTGGACAACTCCCAAGTTCAGAAATTGCGACCATTTAACTCATTCAATGAACCCCGCATCAACAGCTGCGGAAGTGTCTAATAGCGTTGACGCCGGCGGCGCTATATGACACTTCGCAGTTATTGATGCGGGGTGCATTGAATGGGTTTAAGTGCCGATAAAACCTAAAATCATTTCGTAGTCTGTGTTGCCCAGTGGTTTTGGAACTATCGGCTTGGGGGCCCTCATGTTTAAGATCACAGACCACACACAATCCTTTCCGTAAGCAACAGTTGCAGATTATACTTCAAACTTAAGTCAAATAACACAATTTTACGACATAATGAAAATACAAAATGTCCAGACGTAACTGTCGACTACCGCAAGCAAAATACAGTTACCAAGCAAATGCACGTCGTCTGAAACAAGACGGGCACCATTACAGAACACAGTTCGACTTAAAATCAAATAACACAAGTTTACGACATCAAACTGCGAAATGCCAAGGCATAACTTTCTGACTAACGCAAATCAAATGCAGTTTTCAAGCAAATGCGTGCCGTCCAACACAGACGGTGATCGAGTGCAGGGGACAATTTGGGGTTTAAATTCTAACTGGATAACGCTGCAACATATGCAAATTAAAACAGAAAACTACGATCAGACACATAAATGTATGGGTAATTTCCCAGAGGCAGACACCGCAGTACTCCTGCTAACACCCTCCCTGTAAGGTTAGCAAATCTTAGCAGTTGACATTTGAACCCAGATGATCCTCCCCGGTACATGTATACCAATGCGGATGAAATACCTGCCAACAAGAGGCACAGATTCTCATGAGCCCCTGCAGGGCAGGGGCTCAAGAGAATCTATGCCTCTTGCAGATGAGAGGCAGTGGTTGAGGGGCTGTTAAAATGAATTCAACAGATCTAAAGGACGGGAATTGGCCCCGTCAATTCATAAAAGCTCCTGGATTTGCGACCATCGGTCTTGACAAGAACTATGCATGTTACAATACTATGACTGGGCAGATTGGAGGCCGGATGGCCTCAGCGTTACAAACATGGACAGATGCACACTGGACAGGCAAGATGCACAGATCCTCATGAGCCCCCGCATCCTGCGGGGGCTCATGAGGATCCATGTCTCTAGAAGGTTGAGGGATCTTAATATTTTGGATTGCTAATACATGCATGTACAAAGATGAAATCGATCGGTACTGAGGACAAAAGCTCGTGCACACAAACTAGCTGCGTCACTGAAATATGCGTATCGATGACATCATCGAAATATGAATATTGACGATATGACGTAAGAAGCTATGTTTCTCGAGTATCTCTATCTCTATCAGTACCAACTGTCATGTCCAAAACTTAACAAGATGGGATGAACCATAACCCACAAAGTTCCTTCTATATGAGAGCTGTCCTCGCCGTCAAGGGTTTCTATCTTTTGTCTTTGACCTAATTCTGATCTTAAAATATCTCCTATTAAATAAGTCTCGCAGATCTGCCAATGCGTCAGTGAGTTCTATAAGGGGCGCAGGACATAAGCGTCATTGGTTTGTCAAACGTCATTTGTCATGACGTAAGTTTTAGTTTTACGTAAGTTTATACTTTACGTGATATGAGTTTCACTTTCGCTTCATAGGCTTGAAAAAATGGTGACAAAACTAGAATTTCACGGTACAATTTCAGTCTTTCTATAATTTGTGTGAAAGCAGGTTGACTTTTCCTAGCTACATAATATACGGGTCACTTGCATGCTCTTCTGAAAGCGCGTCGATGTGTGTGTGCATGTTAGTGCGTGCGTGCGCGCGCGCTCCAAACATCTTCAAGAGGCATAAATCCTCATGCCCACGGAGGGCGCATGAGGATCTAAGCCTCCTAGAGTTAGAGATGCGCGCATGTTTGTGTGTGTGTGTGTGTGTGTGTGTGTGTGTGTGTGTGTGTGTGTGTGTGTGTGTGTGTGAGAGAGAGAGAGAGAGAGAGAGAGAGAGAGAGAGAGAGAGAGAGAGAGAGAGAGAGAGAGAGAGAGAGAGAGAGAGAGAGAGAGAGAGAGAGAGAACGAACGAACGAACGAAACTTTATTTTCCAAGGATTGAGATATTAGGCGCGCAGGCCTTTCTTACAATCTGTCCTTGCTAAGCTACTTAAGGAACACCAACCAAACAACAAAAACTAACTAATAATAAACGTCACACACACGCATACACACACGCACACAGACACACGTATACATGTACTCGTGCACATGCGCACTTTTGTACATACACATACACACGTACGTGCGCACATAATTATCTAACATATAAGTAGGTATGATATTTTGTGTACTGTACTATCAAAAACAAGTTAGAAAACTGAACAAACAATTTGGAGGCTAGATGAAAAAAAAAAAAAAAAAAAAAAAAAAAATATGTCAAAAGACAAAGAAGAAGAAAGGATCAGCATAACGATGTCTTAGGAAGGTAATCATGTACTCTACTTTTAAACAGAGAGAGGGACGTGGTTTGTTGAATAGTGGGAGGAAGGGAATTCCATAAAAGAGCACCTGAATAAGACAGGCTAGATTTGAACAGGTCTATACGGGGCCTTTTTATAGAGAGACTGTTCCTGGAGGTGCTGTATTTTTTTTCAGTTGGCGAAAAAAGCCTAGATAAGTAAGGTGGAGCTTTCCCGTTAAGAATTTTGTGCATCAGTACACATTTGTTTAGTGCGAGGTGCTTAACCAGAGGGAGAAGTCCGATGGCCTGCAGCTTGGCATCAGTGGATAAAGACGGATCAGGGAGGATAAGCTTAGCAGCGCGCTTGTATAATGAGTTTATCTTCTTTAAGTGATTTTCACTGCAGCCATCCCATATTGTTGAGGCATAATCAATGTGTGGTTTAATGTAGGCATTAAAAAATAGTTTGCGCGTCTTAAGGTCAATGATCGTTTTAAGTTTGGAAAGTAGAAACAACTTTTTGGACAAATGTTTTCTCATATAATATAGGTGGTTATGCCAGCTTAGATCATCATCTATTATTACTCCAAGCAGGCGGTGTTGACTGACCTGCTCAACTGAGATGGAGTCCAAAGAAAGGTTGAGTGATGGAGGTTTGAGCTGATGTTTCTGGCGGGTTGTGATAAGCATGCTTTTTGTTTTTGTGGGATTTACAAGCATGCGATTTTCATTACACCACCGAGAGACTTCATGAAGACTCTCTTGAAGATTATTTGCAATTTCAGGCACAGTTTTACCAGCGGAATGTAATGTTGAGTCGTCGGCAAACATGTCACACTCAGTCTCACTACACGTTACATGTAACGGTAGATCGTTAACGAAGATACAAAACAGTAGTGGGCCTAAAATAGACCCCTGGGGCACTCCATACTCCACAAATTGTTCAGAAGAACATTTTCCGTTGACATAGACTGTTTGTGTTCTTTTTGTAAGATAGGAGTTCAGAAACGAAAGAGCTGAGGGGCTCTTTTTGTTTAAGTAGGTGGCAAGCTTTTTCAGTAAGATGGTATGATCGATAAGATTAAACGCTTTTCTTAGATCCAAGAAGACAGCACCAGCCATTTTATTATCATTTATGCTGTTGACCCACGAATTCACTATTCGTGCGAGTGCAGTGTGGCATGAATGCTTGGGACGAAAACCTGACTGGTAATGATATAATAGGGACCTTTTTTCAAGAAATTCCAGAAGATGTTTGTGAACATGCTTTTCCAGAGGCTTCGAGAGAACTGATAGAAGGGAAATGGGGTGAAAGTTATTAATTTCAGAAGAATCGTTTGCTTTAGGAACAGGAACTATTTTTGATTTTTTGAAAGCTGCTGGGAAGACATTTTTTTGTATACATAGGTTATAAATGTATGTAAGAGGTTCCACTATGTATGGTTGCGACAGGTCAAGGATATATCCATTGATACCATCACTGCCAGAAGACGTTTTCTTTTTTAGGATAGAAATGTATTTGCCTACCTCGTGTACAGCAATATCAGGGATGACGAAAATATCATCTGAGGACAATCTTTGCTTACAGAACTTAGTTAGCTTTTCTGGTGTGGAATATATCGACTGATTGCGATTGTGAGAACTGAGTAAGTCTTTTGGGGCTGATAGAAAGTGGTTATTAAACTCCTCAGCGGAGAGGTTTTCTGGAATGGTTTTGCACTGTTTACGCTTGTTGTTGGTAAGCGTATTAAGTGCTGTCCAGATAGAGGAAGAGTTTCTGTCTTCTTCGACTGTTTTGGTTACAAACGATCTCTGCGCCTCTCTAATTAAGTACTTAACTTTATTTCGCAATCTTTTAAATTCATGAAAGTTCTTTTCTTTCTTAGCCTTATTTCTATCATCCATTGCTTGTTTGATTTCGTCGGTTATCCATGAGGGAGGCTGGCGGGATCGGACTCGCTTTCTTCTTACTGGCGCATGTTTGTTTAGCACCCCTAGGAACAGATCAAGTAAGAGAGAGACAGCCTTGTCTGGGTTGGTACAATTGTACACATCATGAAACGGTGTAAGGCTAAGATCGTGTAAAAAAGCATCTTTGTTTAGTTTTTTAAAAGACCTATAGGTAATGTACACATGCTGATCCCTCTTTTGTTTGGGCATCTTGCACAACCATGTACATGATTGATTGATTGATTGTACATTGCTTAACGTCCCGACAGCAACAAGGCTTTCTCAGGACGTGCCTGCACTGCTTGTGAAAAAAAAAAAATAAACAGAACATTGAATGTATGTCACCAGCCGGTCAAATGCGTTAAATAAACCTAACACATGGGGCTAAATAAAGCTAAGACCATTTAGCAACACACATCCAATATCAAGAGCTACAGGCAGTGCAGGCAGTAGGGAGAGTTTTAAAAGGCAAATACAGGTGATGGACAAAGGTAGACAGAAACACATGCCCCAGAATGGAGAGGAAAACCCACCTGTGGGGCGACCGGGTGACCCGGGAACTAAAAAATACCTAACCCCACCCAAGTCCCCCAAGGCAGACCCGGGTGGGGTACAACCATGTACAGGTGATGGGAAAATGATCACTGACAGCTAGAGAGAGAGAGAGAGAGAGAGAGAGAGAGAGAGAGAGAGAGAGAGAGAGAGAGAGAGAGAGAGAGAGAGAGAGAGAGAGAGAGAGAGAGAGAGAGAATTACGTCATATTTAGAGTATTATGTCAGTGTCAGCGTGGTGACGGAGATGCCTCTTTTACGTAACCGCCACCGTCTGACTTTCTCTAGAAGTTCTTTTTTTTTTTTTTTTTTTTTTTTTTTACTGTTTTAATTCTTTTCTGAAAAGAATTAAATTTTAGTAAAGAAGTTGAAAGGATACGAAGCTGGCTAACGAACGCATTCAATACTTTTTCTAAACTTGCGATATCCCAAATTAAAAATAAATATGACAAAAATTACGGACTCTAATCTGGGTGAACCGACTTCCGATAAAATGGTTGTTTGTGTCTTCAATGAGACATTCAGTTATACAATATGCTCGGAGGCTCTTAGCCATCCCTTTAAGAAAGTATTTCGCCAAGTTTCAAGCTTGTGTGTACAGAAATATCGGAGATTCTCTTGTTTACATACATACGCACGCACACGCATACATACATACATACGCACATACGGCGCTTCGCGCAAAATGTACGTTCAGCAGCGAGGTTAGCGTAACTAGACATGACGTAATTTTATCTTGTTACTTCAATTATTAGAGGTTTAGGCCTGCCCGCCTTTGACATCATGGACATGCTATTAAATTCGCCCGATTTTTCGATTAGTTCCGGGTTTAACGTCCACGGTACCGAAGTGATAATGGACGGCCCTGACGGGCGGGTTATGGGGGTCAGGGAAATCTATTGCCTATGGAGTACGACCTGGACATTGATCAACCCAGGCGCACTCCAACTGTGCTACTTTGATTTACCAGGACCTTTCAACGGATATGCTATTGAGCAAATCAGTCTTTTCCCCCCCGGATTGCGAGTCCAGCTACCGGGACCGGGACGGGGATTGAAACCCACGACCCGGCGATTCTCTTCGCTCTCCTGCTCTGACGCTTAACCGCTTGAGCTATTTCGGACTGTTAAATTCACCTCACCTCGACCCGTCCTAAAAAGTCCCTTCTATAAATAGAAGGGACTAAAAAACACATTCAAGTTCTTCAGTTACTGTCGTTGAATAAAACACTTGGAACAAAAATTGATTAATCTCGGGATATTTCTTGATAAAATTTGTTTCCATAACATTCTTCTCGCTGAGTGATGACAAACGTTTTTCCATACAAGAATTCCTTTCATTTTCGGAGTTACTGGAAGAACGTTCGTGATTTACGTAGCCACTGCAATAGCATTCCAGCACCATTTCTCATCAGGCGACGTCTCTAAAAACAAACGTTAAAAAAGAAGTCCAAAATAATATGATGAAAATTTGAAATCATCTTTCCATCTGTTATCTTGGTACACCTTTCCATCTCTTATCTTAGTACAACCTAATCCATACGCAAAACAAATAACTGCAGATATTATCATAACCCAACATATGATTCAAATTTGAAATCCAGATTCTTCAAGTTACGCTAATAATGTCTTACACATGCGCGCGTAGGACAAAAATTCAAACAAAATAAACGTCTAAAACATGACGCTACAGCACGAATAAGTCCCCCCCCCCCCCCCCCCCGAAAAAATAAAAAAAAAAATGCTAATCGTCAAAATAGGATTCGTCTTTGAAATCAGCATGACGTTTCATCTTGCGACGTAAGCAAACAAATACAAAAGTCTAATTGCTACAATATGATGCAACAAAACACAGCCATTTATCTAATCGTCCAAAATACGACTTTGATATCATCTTGATTTTGCATCATGCGACATCTCCGTAAACAAACGTCTATAGAAAAAAATCTAATTGCCTAACAACATAACGCTAGAAGAACAGACAAATCATTTAACTCATACTACCCCAGGCACACCTCAGCAAGATAAGGATCGACCATCATAGTTCAAGGGTGATGCCAGAATAGCTTGGCGCCTATGGGCGCCAAGCTATTCTGGCATCACCCTTGAACTATCATGGTCGATCTGTGTCCTGTACTGCCACGCTGTTTTCAGAGGACAACGGCAACATTTGGGGATTTCGGTGTTGGGGTAGAATGAGTTTTAAAAAAATCTAATCGTCTAAATAGCTTGCTGGTCAGCGGTTTCGGTGCCTGCGGCTTCCAGGCTGTGCTGGTCTGTGATTTTGGACCTTATGAAAGCCAACTCGGAAGGTCCAAAATCACAGACCAGCACGCCAAACTCTGATTCTGTGGAGCAGGAAGTGAGTGTGGTTAGGAACGAAGTGGAACGAATCGGTTCCATCTGGGCGCCTCTAATCTGCATTTGATGACTATGATACGCATCGTAAACCATCGCGTGTGATTATAACGCAATCACTTTGCACTGGGTGTCCTCGGGAGAACGCCTCGACATCTGCCGGAGGCAGGGATCCTCATGAGTCTCTTTGCAAAAACGTGTAAGGGACTCATGACGGATCCATGACAACGTGCTGGCCGCGCGCGTCGTGGCCGGCTCAAAGCATTTAAATCTGTTTTCTCGTAAAGTGAAAAAAACAAAAACAAAACAAAACAAAACACAAAAAACGCCTATCCGCACCTCCCCCCCCCCTTTCCCACCAACCCCTTCCCTATTTCTCTCTCTCTCTCTCTCTCCCCCCCCCCCCCTTTCTCCTCTAAACAATTTCAAAAAGATCTCCACATCTGCCACTGGCATTAATTTTAAACTTCCACCTCCCGTCCTTAAATCAGCAGACGGCATATTCGCACTAAAAAAATCTGATTCTGATTCGCGTTCAGATTTGTGTGCAAGTGCGTGTTTCTGTGCCTTCCCGTCTTGGGCCATTAGGTATAAAATCACAGACCTGCGCACATCTTGACCTCTTTGTTTCTTTACAATTAAACAAAATTATCAAAAATTTGCCGACACAATTTCAGACACGGGAAAAAAAAAAAAAAAAAAAAATCCGTGGAGAAAAATCGGACACCGAGAACGGGCCAGCAGAGTCTGGCCTCGTCTTGATGAAGTGTCTCATGCATATGCATGAGTCGTCTTGAAGCTCTCTCACTCATCTTTATGGTACCTCTGCCCGGACCAAATGCAACTACAAGAGGCGTAGATTCTCACGAGCCCTTGCAGGATGCAGGGGCTCGTGTGAATCCACGCCTCTTGCTCGCGAAAGATCGCCGACATTTACGTCCTACCAGCGCGGACGTGAGAGAGGTTTGACAGTCTAAAGACAGGGTATAGACCCTACGATATGAAAAAGCCGGAGCAAGTCATTTCCATTGAAATGAGTTGGCTTGAATTTCAAGTGCAAGTGAGCAAACAGTGAAGTAGCGTACCACTGGGAACTAACCTTTTCCTTAATCTGACGATCATAAACGATGTCGGCAAGAGGCATAGATTCTCATGAGTCCCTGCGGCTGCAGGGGCTCATGAGACTCTATGCCTCTTGTAGTCGGAGGGGGCTGGCGATAGGATGACCGTGTGCGGCTATTAGCGGGACAGCTCGTCCAAGCTGCCCGTCACATTTGCATGGACTCACATTCTTTCAAATGGAACAATATCGCACTCATCTGCCAGCTTCTAGTATTCCCGGATTTCTTTAGAACCAAGCATGGCAGGGCGGTTCCATCTTGGAGGTGATCGTCCTGAAACATGTTTCAGCTCGTATTTTCACGCAGCAAGCTTCATGTAGTTACTGTTAAATGGAACAATATAGTGTTAAATGTGAAATCAGATGACACCATTTAGTTCCCGGATTGCTTTAGGACTAGGCGTGGCAGGGCGGTTCCATCTTGTTGGCGATCGTCTTAAAACATGTTTCAGTTCGCAGTTTCATGGAACAAGCCAGCTAGTGTTAGAAGTGCTCTCACAAACCAGCTTCTAGTATTCCCAGATGTTTAAGACCAGCGTAGCAAGCTGGTTCCAAGCTCTGGATGCTCGTACTATACACATAAAAACAAAGATTAATATCACATTCCGGACAAATGCTCTGATCTTTGTGTACACAAAAGGGGCATAAAATACCAGGATATAAGTCCTTAAATTGCAGTCATCACTACATTCTGCCAGAAGATGATGCCATGAAATGTCCATATGTTCTACGAAACTCTTGTTCTGCTTCTCAATCATGACATACTACAAGTTGTCTGAATGCATCGACCATCAGCAACGCTTTAATTTCTTAGCAAGAACGAAGTGTCAAGCATCGACCATCAACAAAGCATTGGTTTGAAAACGACGTGTTACTTATCGACCATCAACAACGCCTTGGTTTGAGAACGTAGTTCTCAAACCAAGGCGTTGCTGATGGTCGATACATCAAGTGCGCGTAGTACCACAGCCAGTGGACTGTTCGTGAGAGTGTGGAACCGCTCCGGCGCGGTGCGACAACGCCGTAAAAAGAAGGCGGCGCGAGTTCCTGAGCGCAATTACATCTTGTTGTAGAAATAAAGATGAAATGTTATCGGCCCGCGGATAAATCAGAGGTGGTAAAGTATTTGCAGATTGGGCCGTGCTCGACCTGCGATTCCGTGAGATATATTTCAAAGGACAGTCGTGGACGTCGTCAAAATCGTCCTGTGTCCTCCGCTCTCGGGATGAACGAGCTACGTGGGGCAGATCTGTGCGAGGAAGAGGCACTGGTTGTCATTAAGCCCACGCTGCTTTTGCGGACCATGAAAATGTATGATTCTTGCAGATTCGAAATCGGAGACGTCTTTCTCGATTTCAGGATCTCTGGCCTACATGGGAAAAAGACGCGTGTGGAACGGGGGTCACTGACTTGTCATGACGTCCGGCTGCTTCATGAGCCCATGAAACTCTATGCCACTCGAAACATCATGTCTTGATGTCTAGAATCTGAGAGTATAAATATGAAGTCAACTTTTAGGTGCAAGAGGCATAGATTCTCATGAGTCCCTGCATTCGCAGGGACTCATGAAAATCTATGCCTCTTGCAGAAGGTCTGGGATACTAGAGCTCAGGAACATATACGCCTATTTTACACGGAATAGCTTTACGGGTGCATAAGAATCTGTGCCTCATGTAGCTGTAATAGACTGATGAATATTAAGGGCTAGTGAGACTCTGTGTTTGCTGCAGATGGACTGGACTCGTTAATATGGACTGGACACGGATCAATGGCGTAGAATTGGGCCCGGGAGAATATTACACCATACATCTCCCGTCGATTTCGGCGTCTCCGTTTTCTCTCTGATTTCCCCCTAAAGACTCAAAGTCTCCAACTGTTCTACCGCCCCATCCTCTTCCCCTTGTATATTTCTGACTCCATCTTAACCAGACCATATTTACTTTTCTTTTTGTGCTTACCCCACCTCCCAACATCCTCCCCAACAAATTTGACCATATTCCATATTTTATCATTTAAAAGACACCCACCCACCCCCACCCCCCTGTTCCGTACAACCCTATTTTTCACACATTTGAACATATTCCACCCCTAGTCATATTATGCAAGTCTTTTCTTCTTCTTCCTTCCCCCCCCCCCCCCCCTCCACCACACACACACACCTCGTTCTTTTGGCCATATATATATATATATATATATATTATATATATATATATATATATATATATATATATATATATATATATATATATATATATATATATAAACTCCCCTTCATCCAACTTAATGGTACATTCGCATCTTCATCCTTTACAAGATCAAATATCCTTTCCTTTTGCGTTATCACTTGACCCCGCTTTCCACATCAGGTTACTTGTCTTCTTACCCCCCCCCCCCCCCCCCCCCTCACATACACACACACTTCAAATGTGATGCCCTTACCCCTGTCTCTTTACCAGATAAAGTTTACTCTTCTTTTGCAAACTTGTTGGAAGGCGCCGGCCGATTGTTGCTCGTATGACCACGTTCAGAGCATGTTCATCGCTCCTGTATGAGGAACAAAACTGTCAATGATGTCGATCTCGGCCAGCAAGAAGAGTAAATTTTCATTCTCCCCTGCAGCCTTGCGGCTGCAGCGTCTAATGAAAATCTATGCCTCTTGCAGGTGAGAGGGCTACAGAGGCTGCAAGCGCAGTCACAATGATCCGGCATGTCACTGTGAAATAGTGATGTCACCGACTCACAAAGCCTCAACATTTATGCCGCCCCCCCCCCCCCACCCCCCTTCTCACACACACACACCCCGAACTGGAATATGTCAATGTGTGAAATATGCGTACTTTCAGTGTGGTGAGCTTATTGTACAGGACTGATTAATCATTATGCACGTACTGATGTGTGGTTTCAATGGTGCCGTAGGATGCGAAACCATGGACAAGTACACAATTGTTTGTTTTTTCTATCAAAATCCACAAGCTTTGATCCCCCCAAAAAAACACACACACACAGACACACACACACACACAAAACAAAAAACAAAACTTCCCTATTTCATACGCCGTGCCCCGCTATTATATCAGAGAACTTAGGCTAGTTTGGAAATTTAACTAATACAATATTTTAGAATAAACCTTCCGACAAGGCAAACGTCATAATTTTTATGGCCGACATAGGTCAGAGGTGGCCCGCGCAGGTATGTGTGCGGTCCACCTGCGGCCGACGTCGGCCCGAGGACCTTCACGTAATAAGCTTATAAAATACATATTTTTTAAGTTAATCAGTGAACAATACAACTTAAACCATAATCACCACCACACCATTTACTACGATAATCAAAACACCACCTTGGCCACCACTACACCGATCGAAACTACAACAGAGTTGATACTACAAAAAGCTATAGAATTGATCCATTGCATAAAATGCACACACGCTGCCATTACTGAAATGGAATATCTCGAAATTGATTCGCTGAAATTAATACACTATGAAAATTAAAACAAAACGCGAACGAACACCGGGCTGTCGCCGAAAATCGACAGAGAGAGAGAGCTGGTAAAATTGAAATGAACACGACAAATGCATTATTCATGGGACCGGGTGCTGGGCTAGGCACAGGCGTGAACTGTAAACTGAAACTGTAACATATAATTTCACTGGTTTGGGTGTCAGAACTAAGTCGCTTTAAAAACTTCAGCCTTGACATTAGAACGAGAGAAGGGTGTGTGTGTGTATGTGTGTGTGTGTGTGTGTGTGTGCGTATGTGTGTGTGTATGTGTGTGTGTGTGTGTGTGTGGTGGAGGGAGGGAGGGAGAGGGAGAGAGAGAGAGAGAGAGAGAGAGAGAGAGAGAGAGAGAGAGAGAGAGAGAGAGAGAGAGAGAGAGAGAGAGAGAGAAGAGATGAAATGAAACGAAACTTTATTTTCCAAGGATAAAAGAATAGGTGCGTAGACCTTTTGTCATGCTTGCCCTTAGAGAGAGAGAACAATGAACAATGAACAATGAACAATGAACCTTTATTTTCCAACGGTAGAAGTTATTGGTAACAGGACCAGTTTTCAAACTTGCCGTTGCTACATCTACTACATAAGTGACATAGACATGTAAACATACACATACCACACACTGCTGCATGCACTGCTACATTCGCTCACGCACGCACGCACCACGCACATACACACACACATACCCACACACGCACTCAGGTACGCACGCATGCACATCGCAACCCGCGCATGCACGCACGCACACACCACACACACACACACACACACACACACACACACACACACCATGTACACCGCAATTCAGTACGCATGCACACACGCACGAACACTCACACACACACACACACACACACACACACACACTTACACACGCACGCACTCAGGCACATACGCACAAAAACAAACACACGCTCTCGGACACGCACTCCAGACATACCTACCCGCATACGCGTACGCACAAAAGTATAAAATGAGTAAAAATACAAAGTAAAGCAATAAACAAAGAATCATTAAGTACATTAAAGTTCATACAGCAAGGGCAAATATGAATGCAGGTGCTATCTCTCCCCCCCCCCCCCTCTCTCTCTCTCTCTCTCTCACGCCGACACACACACACACATACACACACACACAGCATGCACGCACGCGCACACACACACACACACAGAGTCACACATACAGTACACACACACACACACACACACACACACACACACACATACGCGAGCGCGCGCCCAACATATCGAGCACACACATATGAAGGCAAAAACATTATACACAGTACATGCAGTATTCAAAGGTACTCTTTGGCATTCAAATATTATGGTACGGCTATGGGAAAAAGGGACTCTCTCTCTCTCTCTCTCTCTCTCTCTCTCTCTCTCTCTCTCTCGCACACATACACACACATACACACACACATACATACACACACACACACAAGCACGCACATGTACACATCTGAACACACGTGTAAGTTATCCCAATACTGTAATGATTTGATTACGTCAGAGATTCTAGGTGTTTGAAGAGGCTGTCCCTATATGAGGTGAGCGTCTTTGCGTTTCTAATTTCTGCAGGAATAGAATTCCAGAATGAACTTCCCGAGAATGACAAGCTGGTTTTGAATAAATCAATACGCGGCAGGGGTACTTTGAATTGTTGTCCATGTCTAGAAGCTACAGATGTCCGTTCTGAGAAAAAAGAACTCAAGTACAGTGGACATGATTGCTTGTACAGCTTGTACATCAATACACCTTTATTGAACTGAAAGTGCTGGGATAGAGGGAGAATTTTTAAAGTTTTAAGCTTTTCGTCAGTTGAGAGTTCGGGATCGGGAAATATAAGCTTAGCAGCTCTCCTATGTAGGGAGTTCAGCCTCTTCAAATGTACATCACTAGAACCATCCCACACTGTTGATGCATAGTCTATGTGCGACTTGACATGAGCATTGTAGAAAAGAAGACGCGTATCTGTGTCAGTAATTGTTTTCAATTTTGACAACATATACAGGCTTCTGGAAACTCTTTTGCACACATTATTAATATGCAGTTGCCATTTAAGCTGATCATCTATAGTGACCCCCAAGAGGCGGTGGTGTGATACTTGCTCAATTGGGCTGCCGTTTATAGACAGACTAAGAGAGAGCGGGCATAGCTGGTGCTTTTGACGTGTGGTTATAACCATGCATTCTGTTTTTGACGGATTCAGGGACATGGAGTTGGAATGACACCAGTCGGTGACCTCGCGCAGGCTTTCCTGCAGACGCGTGTTAATTGCAGCTACATTTTTGTGAGGAGTGTGTAGTGTGCAGTCATCAGCAAACATGTCACAAGAAATATCGCGGCAACTAATATGTAGTGGAAGGTCATTGATAAATATGCAGAACAGCAATGGCCCGAGGACAGAGCCCTGAGGCACGCCGCTTTTGACGTGACCATACGAGGAGTAGGATCCATTTAACAGTACTCTTTGCTTCCTTCCGCTTAAATATGAAGTGAACAATGAGACAGCACCTGCATTGCAAAGATATGCTTGAAGTTTTGACAAAAGAATGTTATGATTTACAAGGTCAAAAGCTTTCTTAAAATCAATAAAGATCGACCCAGTTATTTGGGAGTTATTTATGGATGCTAGCCACGCATCAATAAGTCTTGTTAGTGCCGTGTGGCAAGAATGCTTGGGGCGAAAGCCGGACTGAAATACGTGCAATAGACTACGACTCTCCAAATATTGATAAAGGTGTTTGTGCACGTGTCTTTCAAGAGGTTTGGAAAGGCTGGATAATATTGAGATGGGTCTATAGTTATTAACATCAGACAGATCTTTTGATTTAGGCAAAGGGATAACCTTGGCTTGCTTCAGTTCTGATGGAAATATATTTTGTTGGATGCATAAGTTATAAATATACGTTAACGATTCTACTGTATAGGGAAGGGACAGTTTCAGGATTTTAGGACTGATCTCGTCAGGTCCCGATGATTTTTTGTTTTTCAGTGACCCGATCAGTTTTCCTACTTCATACACAGCTAGAGGCGGTATAGAGAAGGGGGGTTTGTCCTTAGTCTTCTGCTTACAGAAGTTAAGCAGGGACTCCGGGCATGTGTAAGACGTTTTTCCGCTTGAGGGTATGATTGACTCGGCAACAGACAAAAAATGTTTGTTAAAGATGTCTGCAGTAATACTAGAAGGAATGGCTGACGATTTCTTGCTGTTACCTCGGGTGATGAGATTAACTGCGCGCCAGAGTGCGGCAGTATCTCTGTCTTCTTTAATCATTCGTTCAAAGAGAGACTTTTGAGCCCTGCGTACCATAGACTTGACACGGTTACGTTGTTTTTTGTATTCGTTAAATAGCTTGTGTCTTCTTAAGTCATTTCTCAATTTCATAGCTTCAATTATTCCTTGCGTTAGCCAAGGCGGTAACGTGTGGTTTTTTACCCGCTTTTGCCGTAAAGGGGCGTGTTTGTTAAGTACTCTTGTAAAGAGTCGATACCAAATAGTCAGAGCCTTTTCAGGGTCAGTTTCGTTATTAACGACATTAAATGGTGTTTGATCAAGGTCTGCTAGAAAAGCAGACTGATTAAACTGTTTAAATGAGCGGTACGTTATAGTTGTGTGCCCGTTCTTACGATGCACTGGCAGTTTTGTTGACCAGGAACACACAGTAGGAAAGTGATCACTGATGCTGAGGTCAGGAACACTAACATTGAACACACTAAGGGGACGGTTGGTGTAAATGTGATCAATGAGTGTTGCGGTTGTTTTTGTGATCCTAGTAGGGGCCGAAACTAATTGTTCTAAGCCGGTTTGTGTGGTGATGCAATCCCACGCGGTATGGGGCTTTAACATATCTATGTTAAAGTCGCCTAGTAGCAACGCATCACAGTTAGGTAGGCCAACTTTTTCTACTGCATGCAAGAAATCGTCGTACCATTCAAACTTGGCTGATGGGTTACGATAACAAAAGCCGATGAAGACGGGTTTAGTTTTTGGAGCCCTAAATTCCAACCAAATGCACTCAACTTCCGGAGTTTCTATGTCCTCACGCCTTTTTACTAAATGTTGGACTGAGTTATGGATGTAAACGGCAAGCCCAGTCTGACCAAGTACACGAGGGTCACGTCGAGTGATGCTAAAGTTAGGTATGTGAACGGCTTCATCGCTTATGTCGGAGTTAAGTCGCGTCTCACTAAGACCAAACAGGTGGAATGGTTCAGACGAGTTTAGAAAAACATTCAAATCGGCCACCTTGTTAAAAAGATGGTAGATGTTCAAGTGACCAGTTTGAAGGCTTCCGTGTGTCTGAGCATTATGGGTCATGTTGAATTTTAACTTTCCCAAATGAAGTGCAACACAATACAAAAAATATATAAACAGAGGGAATAGGGAATAAAGTTTCAATGCAGTAAAGCGCGGCTGAAGTTATAGCACCTCGTATCAAAACGTCACAAATGGTGTCCAACACAGCGTTATCAAATGAAGATCGCTTTTGATTAATAGTGTATCCACGTATTAATGCTGCGCAAGCTGTCTAAATAAATGAGAGAGAGAGAGAGAGAGAGAGAGAGAGAGAGAGAGAGAGAGAGAGAGAGAGAGAGAGAGAGAGAGAGAGAGAGAGAGAGAGAGAGAGATGAAATGAAACGAAACCTTATTTTCCAAGGATAAAAGGATAGGTGCGCAGACCTTTTTTCATTCTTGTCCTTGCTACAAACTACAGGGAAAAGAGAGAGAGAGAGAGAGAGAGAGAGAGAGAGAGAGAGAGAGAGAGACCATGGACGTTTTAAGGGCAGCGTCGGATCAGCTTGGTGCTTGGTGCCTTTCAGGGTGCAACGCTGTGAGATTAAGCCATTTTGCCCCGATGCACTACAGCACGAGATGGATCGACACGGCCGATCCATCTCCTGCAACTGTTATGCCGTGCGGCAAACTGAGCTAAGTAGCAAGAGCTTTAGCTGGCGTTGGAAATAGCCCTTTGGCTGTCGGTAGCACGGCCTGTTGAACATCAGCAAAAAGCGCTGCCGACAGACAAAGGCTCAACAGTCTACAAACGGTAATAATGTCCGTGTCTTGGCCGACAAAAACGTTATGCCTTCTTTGTCTGTTTCCAGCAACATCCTTGAACCATTACACAGTCACCGCGGCACTGCTTGTGAGCCAGGGCCGAATCCGTCTGTGGTGGAAACGCATGCCATCCCCCGCTAGTTTACATCCAGAAGTGGAACAATTAAATGTACAACATTCTAACAAACCTCAACTACATGGTCAAACTTTCCAAAAGTCAGAACGTTGTGCATGCAGGTTCCGGTACTGTTTACATCGCCGCTGCCAGAGTACACAAGGGATGTTCACCCTTTCGCTGTCGGTTGCGTTGTGTTTTTCTTTTTTTTTTTTTTTTCGTTTTTTTTTCTTTTTCGGTGATTCCAGCAGGAATTACTGACAAAAAAAAAACGACATCGACATCCAAACGGTTAACCCTTTCACTCCCGGCTGACGCAGACTGTGTTCTTCGTTAATCCAACATCAAAGCAACAGCGGGGGCTCATGAGGATCTATGTCTCTTGCAGTTGGATTTTCTCGGCAGTAAAGGGGTACATTTCTGTGTGTGCGGTTCAAGTTCACTCTTTGCACATTAACTCATTCAGCCCGGCGCACGTATTTCCCAAATTTTGGAGGCGTCATCTATTGACTATGCACCTGTTGCAGGAGATGGATCGACCATAATAATTCAAGGGCAGTGCCAGATTAGCTTGGCGCCGACAGGCGCCAAGCTAATCTGGCACTACCCTTGAATTATCATGGTCGATCCATCTCCTGCGTCAGGGCTGAATGGGTTAACCCTCTCCTCAATAAACACAAAGCATGTTAACGGGGTTTCTTTCGCCCTGTGGCCTTTTACATTCCCGTGGGATCTCGCGTCTGTTTGCTGCTGATTAAAGTTTCATTCTAAAACGTTCAGAGTCAACCGTCACGTGTTAACAACACGACCAAAGGGACTAATTGTTGCATTATATTCGCACGAGCGCAGTTGGCTTTACTGCTCAGTTGGTTCTAGTCTTGTTGACGCGCTAGTTTCTAAATTAACTTGGCGTGGAAACGCAGCCAGGTCAAATTGATTACATTTCCTTGTTCTAAGCTGATCAACTAGGAAAGTTTATCGCTGCGCTTTTTGAAAGGAATCATCGCGACAAAGAAAAACCCCGCTCCCGCTACCCCTTCCCCGTGGCACTCGATCGCCAAACCACTTAAAATACACAGCATACAGTGCAACACAGCTATACACATCCGCTAGAAGTACAGGGTTCAAGGGTGGTACCACTGGCTAATCGAACAATCATAGTGGATCCATCTCCCGAACTGTAATGCAGTGCTCAAGCAAAGGACAAATCCGGGAAATTTCCACCCTAGGACTATTTATTAACCCTTTGACTGTGGGTAGCGGGTTTTGCCGAGGCCAAAGGGTTAAGAAGTACGTGTAATAATAAAATGAGCTACTACTGACCCTCTATCCCCCCCCCCCAACCCCCTCGCACGCGCATTAAAAATGATTTGTTTTTGCTGTTGTTTATGACGCTCTTTTAATGTGGTGCCAGCACTTCCTGAATAAAACAACACGGAACCATAAAAAAAACAGCAACAAAAAACCCTGAGTTACAAAATTAAACACTCCAAGATATTCGCAATCTTCGCCTGAAACGCAAATTCACTTCCCCTCTCCTGACCTCACGGTGGGTAACCGAGCATACGGTGCACTGCATTTTTGCGTAGCAGCAATGAGGTAACTCGCGCCAGCAAGAGGCATAGATTCTCATGAGCCCCCGCACCCTGCGGGTGCGGCGGCTCATGAGAATCTATGCCTCTTGCAGACGTTGGGAGTTTGTCCGTTCTTTCGGTGCAGAGGTTCCCCACCGTGGACCTCCAACGATGCAACTTTTACTTCTCTTTCCAATCGTCCTATATACTGGGGCGGATCGTCTAGCCTTTAATTATGTTATTTTCACAAACACGGATGCTTGGAAGCGACTTGTGAGCCCAGAAAATGGCTCCACTTTTTTTTTGAAGTTGCAACAACAAACGTCCGCAACGCCTCAGTATACACAGTTTGGCGTTTCAGCGACGTGGCTGTTTCGCGAAGCGTTTCATGCCACTGTGAGGCCCTTATGTGGATATATGGAGTGTACCGTGAAGTCTATTTCTGAAGAGTCACGTCAACAAAAAAAGATCCGACAAGCAGAAAATTTTGAGTGGTTGGAACTTTTGTGTGTGTGTGTGTGTGTGTGTGTGTGTGTGTGTGTGTGTGTGTGTGTGTGTGTGCGCGCGCGCGCGCGCGTTTGCGACTGTGTGCGTGGGTGACGGGGGTGTGGGGCGAGAGAGGCCGGGTTAGATTGGGAAAAAACGGTCGCACAGAAAGGAAAATGGGCACACTAAAATACGACTGAAAATCAAGCAAAATAATTCTGAGAGGTACGTGTAAGTGTAAGGGGTAAGATGAAACATCAAAAGGAACCAAATTGAGAAAAGGGCAAAGATTTACGGACCCCCTTCTCTCTCTCTCTCTCTCTCTCTCTCTCTCTCTCTCTCTCTCTCTCTCTCTCTCTCTCTCTCACACACACACACACACACACACACACACACACAAGCGCGCGCGCAACACACGCATCTGACGTCCGGCAGCAGGAATGAAAGCTAGGTGGAAATAGACAAGCTTCTATTGGTTACACATGCATGAAGTCTGCCAGTATCCAAGAATCCATGCAATATCTATCCAGTCGTTTGTTGAAGTCTCCATGTCATGTGCGGGTGTCTCGGGTTTGACTCTTTCTTCGCCGAATTAGTGATAAATTATCATGGACGAAACGAGTATTTTTTTCTATCATTTCATTTTATTTTACACTGTGTTTAATTAATCGGTCTGTACGCAGATGAATGTTTTAAAAAATAGCATTCTTTTGTTTTTACAATCTTCCGCAAAACAGATGTTTAACGTAACTACGAAGCTCTGTGCACGAATACAAATTTTAAAAAAAAATCGTCTGCTGGTCTGTGACTGTAGACCTTATGGCTCAAGAGCCGTAAGGTCCAAAATCACAGACCAGCAAACAATGCGCTGCTCTTCCATATCACAGACCAGAAACACGTTTGGCTGCTCATTGAATCGTGCCTGTACAGGTCTATGTGCATTACACATGGGTTGAGCTCCCTCCCACCTGAAGATAGAAGGCCCCCGCACTCGCTTACCTGTGCGCCTACCATCAACCTTTATTGTTTCCACGTGTAGTTACTATACTCCTCCCCCTCCCCCCTGTCTGTTTCACCTTCAAAGTCAATTGGGTTTATAATTGTCTGCTGAAAACCACGCGCAATGAAAACTGACTTTCCTTAACATTAAAAGAAAACTGCTGAACAGGAATCGATCATGACAGCTCAGGGGTAGGGTAAGATTACATCAGGCACTGCCCATGAGTTAGCATGGTCTATACAACTCACGCAGTTAGCTCTGGAAGGGAAAGAAAGAAATATCCTCCCGTCATCACCATCGGGGACAATCTCAAATCACACCTTTTCTTTGTTAAAGCTATCTATATAAGTCCAACATGCACCCTCCCCCCCCCCCCACCCCCACCTTCCACCTCATCACCCCCACCCCCAATCCCAACCACCTCTCCGAAGGCAAATATACTGCAGGCTACAGTATAGTGTCTCTGCCCCAGGAAACATTTCATGCATCCTCACCTGACCGAATCCCATTCTCTTCTTTTGGTTTGCTATTCCATATTTTATTCTGGAATGAACCCCAACTACGTTCTTAGCATGTTGAGCACAAATGTAATATAAAGTTACAAGAGGCATGGATTCTCATGAGCCCCCGCATTTGCGGGGACTCATGAGAATCTTTGCCTCTTGCAAGTTGGTAACACCACCCCTCTTCGCACTCCTGTTTGTTTCGTTTGCATTTCTACCTTTCATTGTGGACTGAAATCCTAACAACATTCTATGCCCGTGAGACACAGCCGCAAATAAATGACAACAGGCACATGAGACCCCGCAAACTGCCGTGGCCTCATGAATATCTGTGCCTGTGGCAGACAGGTAACACCATTCTTCAGTTCCCTTCTTTTGGTTTGCAATACATGTACCATCTTTCACTATGGACTGACAACTTCCAGCGACGTTCTATGTCTGTCGTGCACAGCTGCAAATGCGATCCACAAGAGACACAGATTCTCATGAGCCCCCGCAATTGCGAGGGCTCGTGATAATCTATGCCTCTTGCACACAGACCTCGCTGGCTGAAAGAAGCGTGGAGTGAAATCTTGGCACATGCAGTGATGGAGACTACAAGGGACATCCGTTTTTACTACGTGTCTCTGGGCAGCCCCACTGTAACGCACAAGTGGCAGAGGTATCATCAACTCGCATGAAGTCGACCCGAGTTAGTCTGAGAGTTATTGGGGCTTTAACTCTTTGACTGTCGGTAGCGCGTTTTGTCGAGGTGATTCCTGCAGGAATCACCTCGACAAAAAGCGCTACCGACAGCCAAAGGGTTAGTGCTGTGCGAGCCACGAAAGTCATCTAACGGCGATATTTCTACCTGATGCCAACAGACATAAATGGAAAAAAGAAGACATAACTTACATTTGATTTGAAGCAGCTCTTCCCAGTCCCTTTTTACTTATGTCATTTTGTCACATGTGCTAGACAAAATATGCCCTCACATCTGCAATGTAACACCAACACCTTCCCTTTCCCACAAATAAAGAACAAGTTGGCCAATGTTTCACCACAGAACAAACGTGCTTTTTAAAGACAAAGATGTGTATTAGCACAGAAAACAACACAGTTACTATGAACAAAAAAGGCCAAAATATACTCGGACCTTTTTCAAAGACTACCTACAGTGAGGCGTGTACAGCCGCTCAGAGTTTGTTTGGTTTTTTTTTTCTCTCTCTCTTTCGTTATACTTACAGTGGGTTGGTCTGAGTTAGGGAGGAAAATTGGTAAAAGTAGCGGCACTCCGGCCCACGTGTGTTGAACTTGAATTCCGCTGGGAGATGCAGTGATTTCTCATTCCTTGCCAGACACCATGTAATGTATGACAGCCACACATTTACTTTTCTGACAGACTTATTCAAAGGCCCGTGCATCATCTACCTGACAAAAACACTAACGTCTTGCTTCGTTGTATTAGTAAACGAACTCAAACACGTTCTTTACTTTGTAACCCCGTCACAGCAAAGAAAAAAGCAAACACAATCCTTCTGCAAGAGGCGTAGATCCTCATGAGCCCTCGCAGTTGCAGGGGCTCATGAGGATCTGTGCCTATTGCTGACACAACTTTGTATCCATGTTACTTGGGCGGCAGGGGATAATAGTGTTAAATTACGTAAAGCTTTCAGTAACACGGTCTGCGTCCATGGGCACTCAATGGGTTAAATAGAAAGTTTAAAAATACACTAACAAACCAACCAACTTATGCGTATTGTATTCTTAGATTTATTACAGAAATTTCCAGCAAGCCAAATGTATATGAGGTCTATCTATGTCAGCAAGAGGCGTGAATTCTCATGAGCCCCTGGTTAATGCCGCGGCTCTTGAGAATCTATGCCTCTTGCAGATGTAACGAACTGGCCGAAAGACAACAATATCAATAAAGACAATTACGTCCTGCGTGGTTCCTTTTCAGTGACCTGAACAACGGCACATAATATTTATTGTTTCGCCGTTTTTCCAGTTTGCCAACTAACAGATTCCAACTTCCAACTGCTGTTTCTTTTTTGTGCTAATGTACAGGCCAAAATTCTTTCTAACCTAGAAAATAGTGTTGCTGGTGTTGTTGTTTTCGTTTATGAACAGTATACAGTCATGTACTACAATATATACTGTTTCACATGTTTTTCAATTGCCTGGTAAGAGAGACCAACCCCCTAGTTTTCCTCTTTTTTTTTTTGTTATGCCAAGACACTGGCAGAAAGTCCTTGCTAACTGAAGAAACTGTTTATTTTTTCGCCCTTTTCTTTTTAAATCAAAAGTGGGAAATGTTGTTTGGCATACTGGCAAGACACTTGTATTGTCTCACAGTCGACAAACACCCCTGTTTTTCCCATTGTAGTCGAGTGCAGAATTTTAACGAGTTGTACTTCGTTCCAACTTTGTGTGTGTGTAAGAAACATCTCGAATACAAAGACTCCAAAAAGACGTTGGCACAGTTTTGATGCAGCTAAACAGGATATTTTTTCTAGAGACTTTTTTGTGGGTATGTGTTTCGTAGGTAACACAGTGATGCAGGTACGAGATACACAACTATAATTACACACCTCCTCTCAAGGACGACTACACCCCTATCCCCAACCCAACCCCCCCCAACCCCCCTCCCTCCTTCTCAACAGGGAAAAAAAAAAAAATCGAAAACAAGACATCCCAGACATTTGGAGGGAGGAGGGAAGGGGGCAGATGAGAGTTGCGTCATCGTATTTTCATCTTATGTTAAAAGCCGACGATTGTTTGTTTGCGTAGTCTTTCAAAAGCGTGGCCGTTTTTCACCTGATGGCTCGTTAAAAAAAAAAAAAAATATTTTTTCTTTTTTTTTTAAACCGACGTAAGAAAGTAACTCGATCAAATCGTTTGCATACACATACACGCACTTTGAAAATCTGCACACGCCCAACGACAGACAGCCCAGTAAGCAAAAGAAAGGTTCTCGGGCCGACGTCGACTGCAGTTGGCCTGCGCGGGCGCCAATGACATCTCGGGCTCTAGCTCCAAATTACTCCCATCTGTACTCGCCTCAATTATTCCTGCACACTGTGAGAATCCGCTGAACCTTTCACCATTTATCATTATACAACTGCACTCAAGCAAATGTACCGATGCAAAGTCACTAGCGCAAAGGAAAGAGGGAGGGAGGGGGTGGCAGGTGTTCGGAAGGTGACTGGCGGGGGTAGAGCGGGGGCGGTGGGTGGGGGGGGGGGGGGGGGGGGGGGGGGGGGGTGGAGGGTGGGGGGGTGAGGGGGTGGAGAGGAGGGATAGTCGGTGGAAGATACCTGCAAACTAGCATAACCAAGAATCGTGATGGTGATTATGATGCTGCACTACAAACTCGCAGGTTTCACATTCCGTCCATCGTCAACAAAGTGCGCTCGCCGGAAGACCATCACCGTCCGTGCATCACAGATGCGAGAAACGGTGACGAGAACTGGCACAACAAGCGGCACAGATTCTTACGTGCCCCGCGTCAGTGCTGCTTAGGATCATGAGGGTCTATTTATCTTGCCAACGGGAAAGGTTGGCTGTCTGCAGAGTTTTGATTACGATCTGTAGACTTGGGCGTCATATTAATTGCACTGTGACTTGACGTATAAAGAAAGATGTAGGCTATAACAAAGGTCGGATGTTTTGATAGGTCCTCACCACGCTTTCTTGATGTAAATTACTTCGCTTTAACTCATTCAGCCCCGACACACTACAGCAGAAGATGGATCGAACATGATAATTCAAGGATAGTGCCAGATTAGCCTGTCGGCGCCAAGCTAATCTGGCACTACCTTGAATTATCATGGTCGATCCATCTCCTGCAACTGGTGCATAGTCGTTAGATGACGCCTCCAAAATTTGGGAAATACGGCCTTGGGGCTAAAAAAGTTAACACACTTTGGATAAAGCAAGAAACATATGTGGGTACCTTGGCGTTTTCTATATACGATGTTTAAATCCCATCTTCTTCAGGTTGGCTTCAATCTTTGAGTTAACTGCAATTTTCCGCTAGCTGCATCAGTGACATTACATGTATTAATGGACTTCACATGCTGCGTTTTGAACCAGCTAAATTACTAATTAGTAAGTGATATGCATGGTGGGGGAAGTGCTGACTTTACAGAGAGATAATCACTCGTGGCGCCAGCTACTGTTGTGTCTCACAAACATTCTCGGTTCACGATTTCCCCCGCCCTGTCAATTTTAGTCAGGCTGCATTAAACAGAAACATCAGCGACACATTTGCTTTTAGAACTTAGACCGGTGATGGTCTTTGATTTCGGATTTAGGATCAAAATAAAAAAAAACAGAAGCCAGTTGCAAGAGCGAGCTTGGTCCTGAGCCAGCCACTAAGCAAGGTGCTCCGCTACAGCGGAGCACCTTGCATAGTAGTTGGCGCAGGACTAAGCTCGCTCACGCAACTGGCCCCACCTCTCTGATTATGTGCTGACTATTCGGCGCCATCAATCTTTGAAGAATTATTTGGCAGCTAAAACGGAGACAGTCAAAGGGGACGGCCAATTTCGAGAACATTTGTTACATCTGGACCACCGGCTCTGAGCAGACCCTCAGACAACTCCTTTTCAAGTTCGTCTTAGATTCTCATGAGCTTCTGCAGTCTCAAGGGCCCATGAAAATGTACTCCGCTGGCTGATTTGGATCCGACTCGCTGCATCGTAAGTCATCGGGATTTAGATTTTTCAGACACAGATTCTAATGTGCCCTTGCAGCTTCAGGGGTCTGTGAGAATTTACGCCTCTTGCTGGTCGGAATACAACTCAATGACTCTGCTTCTGAGACGGCGAGGTAATAGAAATTAGTGCTGTATCTTCTGTGCCACAAATTGCAGTTGCTCGTTTAGCTGTTGCAACCTTTGGTATGTGAAAGATGATAATCAGTAAAAGCTATCAGTTACTTACTTCCTTATTAGTGTATTAACACATTCACTCCCACAGTCGAAATTTTCTAACTCGGGAGTTCTCCCCAACACACATACCAGTGCAGAAGATCCATCGACCATGACAGTTCAAGGGTAGTGACAAACGTTCAGACTAATTGGTTGGTTTGTTCGGGGTTTAACCCTTCGGCTGTGGGTATAACGGCTTTCGTCGAGATGGTTCTTGCAGAATCACCTCGACAAAAAGCGCTACCGACAGCCAAAGGGTTAACGTCCACGACACAAGAATGACAATGAACGGCCATACGGGACGGGTGCCGGCACAGGGACAGCTACTGCCTATAGAGTACGACATGAACACTGACAAATTCAAGTGCACTGCAACTGTGCCACTTTTATTTAGAACCTTTCAGACGGCATGCTATTGAACAAGCCCGTTTTCGTCCCTGGATTAAACTTGGGATTTGTGGTCACTGAAAACTATTAGCAGACAAATCGACCATGATAGTTCATGCGGCGGTGCCAGAATAACTTGGCGCCTGGTCCATGTTATAGTTCAAGCGTGGTGCCAGAATAACTTGGTGCCTGGTCCATGTTATAGTTCAAGCGTGGTGCCAGAATAACTTGGCGCCTTAAGTTATTCTGGTACCACCATTGAACTATCATGGTTGACCATTTCAGCTAAGGTACGACACACCTGAACGGTTTGTCTTCTCGTGCAACGTCCAACGCCCAGACAGAAACGAAGACTTACTCAGACCTTGCTAGCGCTAAACGAGACGAAAACTAAACGCATGTCGCCAGCCGGTCCAACAAGCCAACTAGACCGAAAGACACGCTGGAGACACAGCGCATCTCAACACCCGAAAAGGTTAACGGTACACCAACGACGACAGAACTGCAAACAGGTGCCACCTTTGTTACAGGCCGTAGCCGCCCGGCGTCACCCGGTAAGAATATCAAAAGACCCTCGGTTTATTATTCCTCCGCCCCGCCTGACGGTTCATTAGCGCGTAAGTTTTCACGGCAAATCATTTTTGAAATCTTGTTTCATGCGCCAGGAGACACACGCGTGAAATTCTGGAAGCAGCGCAGTCCCTCAGATCTGAATCCAACAACATCAAAATATTATGAGCGGTTTTCTAGCCGAACTCGCGCCGTCTGCATGAGGCACATATTCTCATGAGCCCCTGCTGACGCAGGGGCTCATGAGAATATGTGCCTCTTGCTGGCGTAAATTCTCAAATGGATACAGTCATACAGTAAATGGATACAGTCTGGCATGAGTATTGCCTATGAAACATGCAAACAACATCCAAATATTTGAAGGCTGTGTCGTGAAAGAAATGTGTCTGGATATATGAAAAAAACCGCATGTTGGGCGCAAAGCCGAGATGTCTGCAATTAGTGTACATTGCTAAAAAAATTGCGTAAGTAACGATTGATTGATTGTACATTGCTTAACGTCCCGACAGCAACAAGGCTTTCTCAGGACGTGCCTGCACTGCTTGTGAAAAAAAAAAAATAAACAGAACATTGAATGTATGTCGCCAGCCGGTCAAATACGTTAAATAAACCTAACACATGGGGCTAAATAAAGCTAAGACCATTTAGCAACACACATCCAATATCAAGAGCTACAGGCAGTGCAGACAGTAGGGAGAGTTTTAAAAAGGCAAATACAGGTGAATGGACCAAGGGTAGACAGAAACACATGCCCCAGAATAGAGAGAAAACCCACCCTGTGGGGCTGACCAGGGTGACCCTGGGAACTAAAAAATACCTAACCCCACCCAAGTCCCCCAGGGCAGACCCGGGTGGGGTTGCGTAAGTAACGAGGAAATGCGGCACAGAACGTTGAAAACTCGGAGAGAGAGAGAGAGAGAGAGAGAGAGAGAGAGAGAGAGAGAGAGAGAGAGAGAGAGAGAGAGAGAGAGAAGGGGGGGGGGAGAAGGGACTTTGTACTTTGTTTACAAAACACTGCTAACAATAATTACGTAAGTAACAACCAAATACGGATCAGAACTTTGAACACTCGGAGAAAGAGAGATAGAGGGGCGAAGGGCGAAAGGGGGGAGGTGGGGGGGGGGGGCGGAGGGGAAAGGTGTTTACAAAATGCTCCCTATAATTAGTTCAAGGCAAGAACCAAGGCATAAGATATTATAGCTATCTCGCTAGTAAAGTAAACGGTGGTTTCTGCCGATGCTGAGAAAAGGTGACTAATCAAATAACACAAGACTTTTGATGTCTGCCTACCTACAGATACGCAAGTAATGAAAATAGTCGCCAACTTTACAGCTCATCTGGTTTCGTCTTCCCATGCATCCACGATGGTTGAACGGTTTCAGACTCTGAGCGCCACTATCTCTCTCTCTCACACACACACACACACACACACACACACACACACACACACACACACACACACACAGAGAGAGAGAGAGAGAGAGAGAGAGAGAGAGAGAGAGAGAGAGAGAGAGAGAGAGAGAGAGAGAGAGAGAGAGAGATTGCTACCACCAGGGTTTAAATTCTTCTCAGTTTTAGGCCAACACAACTAGTCAAACGCCAATTTACTCCACCCCCGACCCCCTTCCCTACCGCCACCCCCCCCCCCCTTTCGTTCTTAATACACAAACACACACTATTCACTTAACCATCCCTCACAAAACGTGAATCGTCCCCAACAAATCTACAGTCGCAGTATTACAACCGAAAAGAACTCCGGGTCTGAGGATACAAATGTTACCAATATTTGTCCGCAAGAGGCATATATTCTCATGAGCCCCTGCGCCTGCAGGGGCTTATGAGAATCTATGCCTATTGAATATGTAAGGTGGCGACTGCGGGCCTTACCTACGCCGGTTCTCATCTTTTTATCCCAAACCTTCACTAGTACTCAGGATTTCGGATGCGGCGTTAAGGTCAGTGCCTACAATTGTTTGTAGGTGTTTGTAGGTGCTTAAACCTGACAGCGAATTCTTGCCACCTTGCCAAGACTAAATTCTGGCTGCCTGAGAGACACCCCCCCCCCCCCCACCCTCTTCCGCGTCAGGTGTAAACGCGAACAAGCTAAACCGACTCGAGCTGAAACCGCGTGATCATGAGAGAAGGGGTGGAGGGCTGCACGAGGAAGGCAAAATGACGATAAATCAATGTGTGTAACAAGCAAGATTTTCATTGTCATACACAAAACTTACTGCCTTTAGCTTTCCGACTGCAGTAAGTTCGGGACAATAATTGTCCACGACTTTGTCCAGGAAATAACATCATGGGAATGACAAGTACTTTTCCTCACATAGATAATCCGAGATCGTGCAGGGTGGGGAAACGCATTACAATTTCAAACATGTTTCCGATTTTTGTGGATCACGAAAGACTATAGCATCAATACCTGCAACACTGTGGGGTTTTCTTTAAGTCAAGACTCCTGCACCAACATTTTTTTCAGATTAACCCATTTATCCTCAATGCACTGAGGTGGATCGATCATGATAATTCAAGGGCAGTGCCTGATTAGCTTGGCGCCATGTCAGTCTTTAACTCATTCTACCCCAGACACACCACAGCAAGATAAAGGTCGACCATGATAGTTCAAGGGTGATGCCAGAATAGCTTAAGCCTATGGGCGCCAAGCTATTCTGGCATCACCCTTGAACTATCATGGTCGATCTGTGTCCTGCACTGCAATGCAGTCTTCAGAGGACAGCGGCAACATTTGGGGATTTCGGTGATGGGGTAGAATGAGTTAAGTGACACCTCCGACATTTTGTAAATGCCCTAATCAAACTATTCAGTGCACGCTCTTACAACACATATAACATTGAATGCCATTTAACCATTATCATACGGAATACACCAGTGTATGAAATAAGTTTGACTAAAATAGTTAAGGGCAGTGCCAGAATAGCTTGACGCCTCTAGGCGCCAAACTATTCTGGCACCACCCTTGATTTAAAATCATTGGTCTATATCCTTATCTGTAAGTACTATGCATATGGCAGTGTACGAATTTGAAGCTTTCAGCCTCAGTATGATATGGGTTAAAAAAAAAAGAAGGTAACTGCATCATCGTAAAGTACTCGTTGCTTTGCATGCGCCTGTACTGGCATACTGCTTTTTCTGATAGCCCGTACCGGCGTGAGATGGCCTTAGTCGCCTGCTTGGCGTTAAACCCAAATAACTAACTAACTGATAGCCCGTAGGAAATACTGAGTTCTTTCAGCAACTTGTCCTGTGCGGGCCCAACTGGTGCGAGCGTGCGGCGGAGACGTGAGGAGTACAGCGAAGTGACATGGAGTTGTCATGTTGTTTTCAATTGCCGGCAGGTAGGCGACACACGCTCCACTGCCCGCAACCATATTGGACAAATTTATGGCGAACGTAAGCCCGATGCCAGAGCGGAAGAACAGAAACTATCGCACATCAATTAACTTACCGAAAACAATTTCTTTTGCTACCCCCCTATGGCAGCGAAAACAGTGGTAACAGGAAAGTTAGCAGCTTAATCGGTACAAGCACGAGAACGTGTGTGACGTAATATACTTTGCTCGTATCACATTCTCACGCTGTATCAGCGCAAAAGGCCCTCGGACATCGGCCGCGGTAGACCCTGCGGCGCACATCCGTGCGCGGGCCCGGTCCTCGGGCCAGGGTCAAAATTCTGTCATATTCCTTTATTTTATTTTACCCTTTTCATCCTGATACACTATTGCCTGAAATGAATTTGACTATGATGGTTCAAGCTAAGTTGAGGCGCCAAGCTATTCTGGCACCACTCTTGAACTAAAATGGTTGAATCTAGTGATCTCCTAATCTGTAACAGGACAATAAGCAAATAAAAAAATTTTAAAAAAACTCAGCCTCAGGATGTAACGGGTTAATGGACGGGAATGGGAGGATGACGAGACGTTTAGCTGTAGGAAAAAAAAAACGGAACTAGAAGATTCTCTCTTTCTTGCCTCATAATTGTTTGACGTACGTTGGACAACACGTAAACTCTCATCACCTACACAAGCGGTATAAAAATCAACGAGTTTGTTATGTTGCAGTTCTAACACATGTTAGCTATACAAAACTGAGCCTGCACACAAAGCATTTTTTTTTTTTTTTCAAAATCGAGCTTCTATGTAACTCGGCTCCCCCTCCTCTTTTGTGTCTCTCCCCTTCATCTCCAGTGACGATGCCTCCTCCAGCCGGCAAGCATTCTGCGGGAGCAGCAACAAAACTTTCCCTTCCGTTCAGTTTCAAAATGGCAAGGAAGCAACGCCTGTAGCGATCACATGTCCTGAAGACAGGCAGCCCATCTTACTGTTTGTTTTGACAGTGGGGGATGCCGCGGTTTCTACCCACCCGACCCCTTACCACACCACCCACCTTTGTGGGGAAAAAAAGACAAAACGACGAAAGCGATTCCTGCAGCGAAAGCTACACAACGTCAACTGCAAGAGGCATAGAACCTCATGAGCCGCCGCAATTGCGGGGGCTCATGAGTATCTGTGTTTCATCTCCGACGGAGGGAAAACGAGGATGGTGGGAGAAGGAGACAGAGAAAAATAAGAAAATTCAGTCTTTTCTGTAGTCAACACTAGACATCTGCAAGAGGGATAGAAACGCATGCGCGCCCGCAAATGCCGGAGATCACGAGGTTCTGTGACTCTTGCTGAACCTGTCAAGTTCTATGTCCTGGCTTCTGAATATAGTTACTGTCTTACTGAGCGTTTGTTCTAAAATAAAATGGCATTTTGCGGGAAGATAATGTGCGTACATCATTGCCAACCGAACATCGGCCGACTTTTTCTTGTGCAGAAAACAGATGCAAATGGGAACAAGACACGTGGATCCTCACGTGCCCCTGCACCAGCATGGGCGGATGAGGATCTATGGCTCTTACTTAGGGATGCTATTCGCTGTATGAATTGTATACCCGTTCTGCAATGCGAACCAGACGCACCGAAAAGCCTCTACCGTTGTCTGAACATAGCAACCAACGTCCTCTGCAAATGCTAGGACTTGAAAAAAATCAACTGCAAACGCTCTGTCTTTACGTAAATGGTGATAACTTCTTTCCACTCAACGCAACATTACTCACATTTTCGAAGTATACTAATCGCCATGCAAAAGTCGTGCGAGATGGACTGACCGTGACAGTTTAAATGGTAGTGGTGACTATTAAAAGTGCCTGAGTTTTTGCTATAATTTTTCTTTCCGATTCAGTTTTTTTATGTAATTTTAATTTGGATGCATGTATACAATTGTGTATATTAGTGTGTATTGTCATATTTTATTGTAATATTGCATATTTTATGCTGAACCATAAATACATTCACCTATGGGCTTCCCCCTGCACCAACTTTTGCCTTATGGTGATAATAGAGAACTACTGATTTGAACTTATTTGAGTTGAATTGAAATGAACTGAACTGAATAAGGAGAGTACCAGTTTATGCTAAATGCATCACATACAGTGAATTTCCGATAAAAATAAGCTAGATTATTTAAACTTCAGTTATAACAAAAAGCCAGGGGAATATTTTTCTTTGCACATGAAGTTGGATGTGGTTGATTCTCTTGTCACACCTGATGTTTTTGTAAGGCCAGTCAAATTCAATTGTTTGCCGCTGGACTTTTGTCTTCCTGTCACAAGTTGTGTTGTGCCTGGCTAGGGATCCAAAGACTGAGGGCACTATCCGCAAAGCTGTAGTAGCTGTGTTTCCAACAGATGAGTTTTATTCGCTCAACCCCAAAAATGTTTATCCTGATGAAAAATTCCTCCTAGTTCTACAACAAAGCTGGTTTCCCTTAGTTCGTCTGCTCACCTTTGAAGCCGTTTTTCAATGGCTTGCCATCTGCAAGAGGCAGGGATCCTCATGAGCCCCCGCGTACGCGGGGGATCATGAGGATCCATGCCTCTTGCTCTGTTTTAAATGTTTTCAAAGGGAGGAGGTCACAGAGTGTGGTGTGTCAGACTGTCTACTTGCTAGTCTTTCTCTTGTTCTGAAGTCATGGTTTTGGCTTCACACAGACGGGACTTTCTATCGCTTGCAAGCTTTATTTATCTTTCCTCCCCCTCCCAAATGTTTTACTCTGATGGGGAATTGGGTGCTTTGGAGGGGGATCCTCTTGTTGTACCTAGTACCTACCACCTCACAAAAATGACGACGATGGGTGATAATCTGTGTGCTGTTTGTGTGGCCAAAGAAACATGTACACCATGTGGACAATGAGGTACAGTAAACGCCGCTTATAACGAGTGAGATGGTCGAAGTCGCCTAATAATCAAACTAAAAAATCTCGGATATATCAAAACTAAACTAGAATAACAACAATTTTCAGTGGTCCCGACAGCACTATACACGCCTGATACTCAAACAAATGCATAGGCATGTGGCAAATGAAAGGCCTTAACTCATTCAGCCGCGACGGCCGTATTTCCTCAATTTTGGAGGTGTCATCTACTGACTATGCACCAGTTGCAGGAGATGGATCGAACATGATAATTCAAGGGCAGTGCGAGATTAGCTTGCTGCCGACAGGCGCCAAGCTAATCTGACACTACCCTTGAATTATCATGGTCGACCCATCTCCTGCTGTAGTGCGTCATGGCTGAATGGGTTAAAATGAAATACACAATAATTATAGCCATGCTGGCCAAATCATTCTGAAGACGTTTTTCTGTCATCTGAAAGGCTTGAAGAACATCATTCAAACATGACACAAATAATTTTACACGTCAGCAATACGTATGAACATTATTTAAAATACTGAAACTTAGTATTTTTACACCAAACGATACCTCCCTTCAGGGACGTAGCGGGCATGAGAAAAGTAGTCCGGCGGTTACCAGAGAAAGTCGGAAAGTTTTAAAACTATTTGAGGGACGATGGCGACCAGAAGCTATTTTAAAGAAACAACATTCACATCCAAAGACAGACTTACCTATGATATGCTGGCTTGGAATCAAGAATTGGGAAATGTGACAATTGTTGAAATCCTTCAGGTGGTCATGGGTAAACCAATCAATTAGTAAACAAACTCGCCTTTCTGTAGTTAAAAGATCACAACATGTCAGAGTTGCCGGAAGACCGTTTGTTGTAGATGAGACTTGCGAAACAAGAGATATAATTCACGAAGAAATGTTCTTCACAAAAGCTTTGCATCTCCTGAGTCAACATTGACAGCAGACGTTTGTGTTGCACGGGATTTTTTAAAGCACATTGGTTTTTGACACATCCAGTTTAGAAAATGTCCCAAAAACTGTTTGCCTGAAGCCACAAAGTTGTTGGCAACACGAATCAAGTTGAGCGAGTCAGTTTTAGACTTGTGGACGTGAAGTACCATTAAATGGTTCAGTCGAACCTCGTGCATGCGTGATCCTTTTTTTGGTAAAAAGGGTGTCTGTACATCGCACACCACTATGTGACGATGAAACGTTTTTATTCAGGATAAAGTTTTAGGCATGCGAATACCTCTCTTACAAACTGTCCTGCTACACTACACACATAAATATACATCGAGCAACACAATAAAATATTAAAGAAAAAAAAACAAACATAGTATCAAGAACATTTAAATGTACGAAAAGCATAAAAGACGAAAAAAAAAAAAACCAACCACCAAACAAACATAATAACATCGACAAAAGCTGAGGTCATCTTATAATTAAAACATGTCTCTGAGAGTACAGCATTAAAAGAGGAAAATTAAATCGTGGTATTAGTTTCGAAGTAAAAAGCGATAAAGGCGATCCTTAAATATACTAAATTTAGAAATAGACTTAAGATACTGGGGTAAATTATTCAATGCCTTTGCACCTGAAAAGACCAGGCTAGTTTTATATATATATATAATCTTGTTCTTGGTAGGTGAAGCGACCTGTTTCTCGTGTTTTGTCTATAACTATCTGAAAAAAAAGTTCGCAAATGGAGTGGGGTTCTCTCGTGTAGAATCTTGTACATTAATACACACCGATTAAATTCGAATTGTTTGTTTAATGCCAGCAATTTAGGAGATTTGAATTTTTTTTTGTCTGTGGTGGCGGGTCCAGGAAGTATGAGTTTAACACCTCGACGATACAGAGAATTTTCTTTTTTCATATAAACTTCGCTGCAACGGTCCCAGACAGTGTTTTGATATGCGCGTTGTAGAAAAGTTTGTAAACGTCAGGATTAACTATATGGCTGATCTTAGACAAAAGGAACAAGTTTTTGGACAGAGTTTTGCATACGTTATCAAAATGAGGTTTCCAGTTTAACTGGTTGTCTACTGTTACGCCCAGCAGGCGATGCTTAGTTACTTGTTCTATAGGGTGGCCATCTAAGGTAAGTGTTAAAGTTGGTAGTCCGCGCTGGTGTTTCTGGCGTGTTGTAACAAACATGCTCTTTGTCTTTGGAATGCTAATTATCATGTAATAAGTAATGCACCAGTCAGCTACTTCGTCCAGACTTTGCTGGAGTACCTCACTGATGTTCACTAGCTCCTTGTTAGATGTGTGTACGGTTGTGTCGTCATCGAACAAATCACAGTTAGCCTCTGGGTGAGATATGCACAGGGGCAGATCATTAATAAATAATAGAAACAATAAAGGCCCTAGAATAGATCCCTGTTGAATACCACAAGTCACTACACCGTTTGATGAAAATTTGCCATTTAGGAGTACTTTCTGTGTTCTGTTTTTGATATATGAAGACAAGAGGGAAAAGGTATTCGAGTTAATGACAAAGTGGTAGGGTTTTTTTCAGGAGGATGAAATGATTGACAAGATCGAATGCCTTTTAAGGTCACGAAAGATTGCGCCTGATACCTTATTGTCATTAATGGCAGAGAGCCATTTATCAATAATGTGATTTAGAGTAGTCTCGCAGGAATGTAAAGGTCGAAACGAAACCCGGATTGTGCAACACTAATCAGATGATTTTGTTCAAGGAAATTTAGGAGATGCGTATGTATATGTCTTTCAAGTGGTTTCGGAATTGATGATAAAATGGACATAGGTCTGTATTCATTTAAATTATTAAGTCTTTGCTTTTGGGAAGAGGAATTACCTTAGCTCTTTTTAATTCGTTAGGAAATACATTATGCTTAATGGCTAGATTGTAGATGAATGTCAGTGACTCAATGATGAATGGCAGAGATAATTTTAAAAACTGAGTACTGATGCCGTCTGGACCGCAAGATGACTTTGTTTTTTAAACTAGAAATAGATTTACCAACATCCAGAACACTCATAAGGGGCACAAAAAATGTGTGACCCGCGGTGGCTTGATGTGACCAGCCGTATACCCTTATGACAATTCACAAATCAGTCACGTTTTGTGTTAGCTGTCAGGTGTATTTCGGGCATGTTTAAGCCTTTATTAGATAAGGGCTGCCTTTATCAGCGTGCTGACCCTTTTGTTTTTGTTAAGTAAACCTTTGTTAGGTTTTTATGGTAGTTTGTTTTGTGGTTCATTTTGTATTGTTGAAGAGGATGTACTCTCGCTCACACTATCAATAGGAAAGGCTAGTGGAGAGTGGTGGTGTTTTCTTTTCATGTCGTGTCCTTAGTTTTGATTGTTGGTGGGGCAATTCTGTGGTTGTCTGTGGTGTTTCAGGGTTCCGTCTAAGTGGCGTAACGCCCGTTGATCATGTCGTAGGCGTACAAAGCTTTGCTGTATCTGCCCTCTTTAAAGTATATGAAGAGGTATTCTAGTTGTTTACTTGCTCCGTTGTCTCTGCAAAGACCCATGAAGTCAACCCATTCAAAGAATAGCGTAGGGTTCAGTCAGGAGAAGATGAATGCGGCTAGTAGGATTCAGTCTTTGAAAGTGTCTGAGGTTTTTCGTCCACATGTATTTTCTTATATTTTGTCTGGCGGTTTTTTCTGTTTCTGGTTCCTTCCGTTTTCTTTCCCCGGTTGTTTCAATGGGGGAGGGGGGGGGGGGGGGGGGGGCTTTGTATTGGTTGCGGTGTGGCGCGTAGGAATAAGATATTTCCAATGCCAGTTGGTTTCTTACTGCTTTGTTTAATGTGTCATGAGGCTGTTTCCGTTTGGAGTCGGCGTGCAAATTTTAATTTGATTGAGCTAGTGGTGCCTCATGTCCTTTTTCTTTCTGCTTTTTACCACTGCTAAATTGGTGGAGCTAGTGGTGCAGAAGTCTGTTGTGTTGATGCACTTCGGCCAGTAGCTTTCGTACTTGGGCCGGCGATTTTGACACCGGCTTTTCTGTTTACCAGCCACTGCTAAGTGGTGCACTGAGCTAGTGGCGCAAACAAATGTTGCCATTTTTGGTAAACATGAATACACTTGCGAAGTTTTGACACCACGACAGGTTTGTTCTCTCTCCTTTTTTTTTTTCTTTTTTTTTTCTTTTCTCTCTCTTTCTTTTTTTTTTTTTTTTTTTTTTTTTTTTTCCTTTTCTCTCTCTTTCTTTCTTTTTTTTTTTTTTTTTTTTTTTTTTTTTTGTCCAAAAAGTACTCCGGCGGTCGCCGGAGCGCCGGAGTGGCCCGCTACGTCCCTGCCCTTTTTCTCTAAAACGTGCGATGATGATGATGAAGATGATGAGCAATCGTTTGTCGATGATGAAATTTTTGACATCACAACGTCTATCTTCTAAACTGTCATGCTACTGTACTAAAATAAAAACAATATAGCAACAGATTAACCACATGAGTCAAACAACATCCAACATGAGTGTATGTGTGTGTGTGTGTGTGTGTGTGTGTGTGTGTGTGTGTGTGTGTGTGTGTGTGTGTGTGTGAGAGAGAGAGAGAGAGAGAGAGAGAGAGAGAGAGAGAGAGAGAGAGAGAGAGAGAGAGAGAGAGAGAGAGAGAGAGAGAGAGAGAGAGAGACAGAGAGACAGAGAGAGACAGAGAAAGAAAGAGAGAGAGATGAGCACCGCCCATCACGCACGCAAGCGATTCCAAAATCTTCCTCTGCATGTGAAAATCGCTCCGAAAATCTGAAAATCTGCAACAAAATCTTTCAGACTTTGATCATTAGCAGCTGATTTACAGCGTGATTTGACAGGAGATGCGGTTTTATGGTCCAATTATGGCAATTTGGCGTGTGTTAGATTCAAGCAGGGCGTACACTCTAGATTGGATCGCAAGGCCAGTGTAAGGACGCATTTCACGTAGTCCTGAACATGACTGTGTTGTTTGCTTCGGCAGCTTTTTCTTTGGCGTTGTCCACGGAATAATTTATGCACAATTTTGCAAATACATTATTCTGACAAAAATATGGCATTTACACTATGTTTTATGAATTCAAACACAAGAAGTGACTGCCAAGCCTGTAGACTGCAAAGTGTTTCCCAGCAAAGGAAGAAACGCTTAACAAGGACAAATACAAGAAATTTCTAAGCGCGTTTCTTTCGTTGTTGGGAATTTCTCAGTATGTCTCATGGACATGGCTCAGTTATAAAATGAACACGTGAATATATCAAAATGTTGAAGATTTACCTGACGCATATATCAGAACATTTAAAGTGTCATGCAGTTATTCCATGGCAGTCGAAGCTTTTGCCCGGACGATTTCCCTTGTGTTGCAATAGGACACATTTCTCGCCAGCAAAAAAATTCTCATGAGCCTATGCAACTGCACGGGCTCGTGAGACTCTATGTTTCTTGCAGACAGATCGGGCTGCTCGTATCCGATCGTTAAAGGATGTTGTTGGACATGGCAAAGATGCAACGCAACATGTCAGTAGATGTTTCTGAACGTATCAGTGTGCAATGGTACCCATGGCTCAATCCTTAAGCCAACAGCGCGCATCTACAACAGGCATAGATCCTTATAAGCGGATCTATGCCTCTTGCCAAAGTGCACTTACATCTGTCGTAGGAGCATGGGATCATTAAGATCTACGCTTTTCGTCGGATCCATGGACCCTTAAGACGGCGCAGAAACTACGTTGGTTTGCTGGCAGGTTTTCAAACTGGAGTCGGGATGAAGACGGTGTGAAATCAACCACTTAATAATGCCACAAACACCGCACACAATGCTTGCCAACGTTTCAAACACTATCGCGGGCCGTGGAGGGAACGTTGAAGAAAACAACGACCCAGGCTGCGCAGCCAAGACGCGGCGTACAGGCCTAAGAAGCTAGGCCCACGCTACCACAAACACCTATTGCCGGGCGCAATTTTGTGGCGGCAATGTTGCCGCCTCAATTAGGGGCGCCTACAATATTGCCGCCACAAATTGCGACCCGATACAAACCGAGTCTATTCATTTGTGGTAGCCGGCAAGGCTCGAGCAATGTTGCCGCCTCTCAGCCAATCAGCGGTGTTCTTGCGCCACTTCCCGTTTCTTCATCTTCCGGCGAGCCGGAAAAAATGGCGGAGAAGCTGAGCGACGGCCGACGGCTTTGAGACTGTAATATTCATTGGAGACGCGCCGCATGTGAAAACGCTGCTAAACAGCTGCGTATCCGTATGCGGCACGTCTCCAGTGAGTAAATTGATCAACCTTGTCCGAGAGTTCCCATGCATATGGGACTCCTGCAGCTCTGAATATTTCAACCGGGCGCGCGGCCGTGAGAGCTGTTGGCCATATATAGTAATGGCAGGTCAGTCAGTACAAAACATTGCGCGTACATTGAAACGTGTGCCACGAAGCCGATGTGGCAGGGGGCAAATTGTTGCTTACCACACATTGCTAGTGGCAAATTCTGGTAGCGTGGGCCCAGCTTCTAAGGCCATGCAACCTGCTACAGAACTGAAACAGACTCTCCGGCAGTGGTCAAGAACAGACGGCAGTCTTTCAGGACTCAGTATCACGATTTAGGATGTCACATAAACGTATAAACCCGACGAATGTGTTAACATATTCCTACACTGTCAACAGCTTCTTACTATAGTGTGGTTGAGCCTCTTTTGTGCTCTGTAGATACGTAAATCAAATATATCACAGTGACATTTGGACTTGAAGCCTTTATAAATTTTGTACCGATAATTCGTGTTTGACGTTTCAGAGTAACTCTGTCACACGTTTACCCATCATCTCAAGGGGAGGATTTTTTTTTTTTTTTTTTTTTTTTTGGGGGGGGGGGGGGGGGGGGGGGGGGGGGCGTGATGAATGTTTCAGCACCACGCTAGTCCTTAATGTGCTTGAATTTGGGCGGCTAACAAGTCTAACAAGACAAGAATTAGCCCGCCTCGTGTTTACCCTACATACTTTGACGGGGCGGGCGTGCATGATACAGTCAGGCTGCAAAGACTTGATACCGTTATAACCCTCTGCCTCGCAGTGAGAAACACAGATATTAATGGGGCGAACCATCGACAGCAAGAGACATTTATCTTCAAAATTCAATAAAATATGCTGCAGCACCACTAACATCAGTTTATTTTAAAGATTATACAGAATGTTCCGCACACTCGACATAGATATTAGTAGGGTATATTATAACCACATTATGTCCTAAAACACGATCAGTACAGACGATCGGAAAGTAAGGTAACAGCATTCAACAGAATCCCTGGCACACTCCAGGCATGACCGCCATCGACTTCAAGAAACTTAGATCCTCATCAGCCCCCGCGAATGCGGGAGCTGATGAGCATCTATGTCTCTTGCAGGCGTGTGCTTACGACGATCCACGCCGTTTGCAGACGGAGTCTTGTGCTTACGACGATCCACGCCGTTTGCAGACGGAGTCTTGCTATAATAAATTAGTACAGTTTAACGACGAGCTGGCGACTATGGCCACCTCACCGAGGGCCAGCCATGAACAGTAGCAGATGGAGACTTATGATGGTCTAAACCAATTCACTCGCCAAGGCAGGCTCGTGCCGGCGGTCATGAGGACCTAAGCTTCCCCTGCTGCAGCAGATATAACAAAAAGGGTCTTCGCTGAGGGGGACTTGAGCCTGCCATGTGTTTTGTCTTGCTGAAGGCTCACTCAATAATCTGCTCGGCAAAAAACAGTTTTAAACCTGCACCCTGACATCTGCACTGTCTCAACTGGCAGACACTAGGCGCTTCGCACATGCTCGAACTGTGAAAATATCCACGATAAGCCGACAGAATTGAAACAAGGCCAAGTGAGCGCAAGAGATACCACATTAAAGGATAAGTTTAACCCTTTCACTACCAGGAAAAACCGAACCCCACCCAACTGCAAGAGGCATAGATCCTCATGAGCCCCCGCAGTCGCGGGGACTCATGAGGATCTATGCCTCTTGCTGACACCACTTTGCGTCATATTCCTTGAACAGCTGGATCTTTGACGTTGAATTCACAATGGTTTCCTGAACACAATCTACGTCCACTGGCAGTGTTGGGGTTAACAGGCGCATAAGTTAACCCCTTGTGCATGCAGGCACTGTTACTGTGAACGTTCGGTGTCTGTGACTGTAATCACAAGAGGGTTAATTAAATTTGTTCACGTTTGGCACATTCGAAAGTTACCCTTTCAGTATCAGCTCTGGGTGATGGGACGTCTATGGCAGACAGCTCAGGGGAAGAGCTTGGTGTTTAGGCGAAAATAAGGGGGTGGTGTGGTGTGGTGTGGTGTGTGTGTGTGTGTGTGTGTGTGTGTGTGTGTGTGTGTGTGTGTGTGTGTGTGTGATGTAAAGTATGCACACTGTTCAGACAATGTTATAATGCTTATCTTTATCACATGCGGCATTGAACTTGTGAACCACGTAACAAATCACAAATGGACTTGAATAACGTGATCATATAAATTATGATCCGTTTAATTATAACCCTCGCCAATCTAAACCCGGACCTCAAATTCTCAATGCAAGTTCTGCCAAATGGAGTTATATGGACACAAAACTGAGTTCACCTAGATCCACTGTCGTTCTGATCCTTGAATTCTAAACCCGGACCTCAGTCGGTTAAACTGTACGACCGTCAGATTAAGTTATATGGACACACAAGTCCACCTATGAACGGACACACATGATACTAGCAACAATTAAGGCCCCGTATTGCGTTCTGGGGGTATCGCTTTCACAGACAAAGTCTATAATCAAAATGTTCACTTTTTTTTTTTACTCGTCTGTTAAAGCATGAAGTCCAAGCGGAGGGAGATGGTTCGACAAACGTCAGCTTTAGGGTAGTGCCTGATTTTGCTAGGTCATAATACAAACTTCGGAAATAACACACTGCAAAGGGGTCCCAACTTGGTTTGTTATATCCGAAGTTTGTTATAAGCGAAGTAGTTTACATAGAAAATGTGATGTAGGGACCTCAGAAAAAAGGACTTTTGTTATATCCGAGCTTGTTATAAGCGAAGTCGACTTGCTGTGATTCTTGGATAAAAGGCACTGGACTGCGCTCTGGCTTATCTGTTCAAGATATTCAAAATAGTTCACTTTTTGAAATCTGGCAAAGGAGAGAGATCGAGATTCTTGGATAAAAGGCACTGAACTGCGCTCTGGCTTATCTGTTCAAGATATTCAAAATAGTTCACTTTTTGAAATCTGGCAAAGGAGAGAGATCGACCATGATAGCTCAAGGGTAGTGCCGGATTAGCTTGGCGCCTGAAGGCGCCAAGCTAATCCGGCACTACCCTTGCCCTTCATCGATCGAACCGTCTCCCTCACGCTGCCTGGTGTTGTACAGAAACAGAACTAGGAGTATCTTGTGGCAGCTATAAAGTTTCACCGGTACTGTTTTCTCCATTGCAAATTGGAGTCAGTTTACTTTCGAAATTGACGCATTTTCAAATAAACTGCCAACTTTGGCATGGAAATGGGAAGCCGTAAAGTATTTTATGTATCAAAGCACGCTGGCGAAGGCTAGACAGGCCCCCCTTCTCAATTTACATACGTGCTGTCAATTTAAGAGTTTTTAATGACGCCCCGCGCCCCTGGGCATATTCAATTTTATTGATTTTCATATGCAGTCGGTCGGCAAACACGACACCACTGCGATGCAAATGTTCAGGGGAAAAAAAAGTTTTTTTTGTGGTCTGTCGCGTAGCAAAGTGAACAATAATGTCCACTGAGGAGCTAAATTTAAACCTCTTTTCTTTTTTCATCTTTTTTTTTTTTTTTTTTTGGGGGGGGGGGGGGGGGAGAGAGAGAGAGAGAGAGAGAGAGAGAGAGAGAGAGAGAGAGAGAGAGAGAGAGAGAGAGAGAGAGAGAGAGAGAGAGAGAGAGAGAGAGAGAGAGCATTCAATCTAAAAGAGGCACAGATCTGCATGAAACCCCACTGGATGAGTGGGCTCTTCTCAGAATCCGTGCACGCTGCTGGCCTCAACCTTACCAATAATAATCTACATCATTGCATCATGACATGACCCGACAACACAACCAAAGAGGACCTTTCACATGCGCCAATATAATCGGACGGAACATGTGCGCTATCAGGTCGATCCATCTCTTGATTTACAGCTGACCACATTTGGTCGTGCGACTTGAAACAGATGTGACTAGTGAAGACGGAAGGAAAGAAATATAAAGGACCGTCTGCAACAAACGGATTATCACGTAACCATTTTGTATGTCATAGACATAACCGTTTGGCTGTCGGTAGCGTTTATCGTCGAGGTGATTCCGACAGGAATCACCTCGACGAAAAACGCTACCGACAGCCAAAGGGTTAATCCAGAATTTTAAAAAATCTTAATATGTAAATGGGGTCGGACCTCTATAGACAAGAGGCTTTGGTATGCGTGAACCCCTGAGGCCCATGAGGATCCATGTATCATGATCTTGCAGATGCAGCATTATTTTCAATGCTGTTTGTGAGTGCAACGTATCTTCCGCTTGTTACTGTATGTCAGTAAGTTTTTAGCACAAACTGGAAGAGGCCTGCGCGCCTAATATCTCAATCTTTGAAAATTAAAATTTCAGTCAGCCAGTCCCGGCAGCTAACGACGTCGTGAGACCTGCAGAGACCATGCACTGAGCCATCGAGGAGAACTCAGACCCGGTCAGCGAAACCTAGCAGACGACAAGGTCGCTTTTATCTCTCGTGTTTCCACTGTGAAACTGCACCGGGTCCATATGCTTGCACGACCCGACATGACATGCAAAGCAAACTGCAAATTATGTCGGCGAAACACAACGCCGGCTCAAACACACACTTTAGCCGAGGTCCTATCATTCACACGAACTAGTTTTAAAACAAAGCCAGCTCCAATCATTCGAATTCCCAGTATATCGCCCAGGCTAGAATCGTTTATTTTCTACGACCAAAACCCCTCTCCCCTTCCATTTTAATGAGCGCGATAAATTATAAACGGAGTGCAGCAGGTAACGATATCGCCCTGGTGCCATAAACCCATCATGTGCCGAACACATGACCACGGTAGACCTAAACCTGGACAACTACCCCATTTTGAGGATGGAAATGAGGTAGATGGTTATGAGGCACAGATTTGTATTTCTCATTAGCTCGTGGAGACTGCTGCAAGGGGCATATATTCTCACGAGCCCCCGCAACTGCAGGGGCTCATGAGAATCTATGTCTCTTGCTAATACAAGTCAGCTTAGGCATACCCCTCTACCTGGATGAAATATCTAAATTTGCGTTATACTCTCGTCCTTATTATGCTGCTTGGGGATGATGGGGCTCATGAGAATCTTTGCCTACTGCAGACGAATGGGACTGGCTTTAGGGCTGGAGTAAAAACTCCGAGGAGTGTTCTCACATTTCAAATTAAGCGAGAGCTCTAATGAAGCCATCTTGTCATCTTTCTTTTACAGGTTTATGGGTCTGTCTGTTCTGCATGCATCTCTGCTGCATGCTTCATCTCTCTCTCTCTCTCTCTCTCTCTCTCTCTCTCTCTCTCTCTCTCAAGAATGCCGCTCACCCAGCAAAGCACTGAACTAGCGTTCCGAAAGTCCTTAGTTCGAATGCTGGTTAGTAGAAATTGTACTGGCTCGTTCTTGTTTACCTATGTTTGACAATTTTCAAGGTGACAAAACAGTGTAATAAAAATATTTCTCTCAAGTATGCCCAAAGACAACGTGCGCGCGTGCACGTACACACACACACACACACACACACACACACACACACACACACACACACAAGCACGCACGCATGAATATACACAGAGCACACGCATACAAACCACTGCCCCACTCCCTTTCCCTCTTTGCAGCACACACACACACACACACACGCGCACGCACTTATAACTCGTAGGTTATTAGATTCCCTGATAAAAGCAACCCACTGATTGGGCAGTTCATATTACAGAGAGCCAGCTGGTCTTCCAAAATGTCCAGGATAAAATACAGGGCCCACAAACCCCTGCGCCGGATATCTTCACAAGAGACATAAACTCTCACACGCCTATCAACCCCAACACCCTCCAGTTGAGTGGAGCGGGACCTTCCGTCTCATCCCAGCAAGAGGCGCAGATTCTCATGAGGCCCTGCGACTGCAGGGCCTCATGTGAATCTACGCCTCTTGCAGGCGAACGGGTTTGCGTGAAAGACATAAACCCACGGTCCACGCATGCACTTTATTCAATCTTTTTTAACGAGGAAGGCTCCGTGGTCGTAAAGCTAGGGGCCCCTAAAAATTTCAAAGCCCAACAAAAGTTTCCAATATCGGCCAAACCGACTCTTCTGCGCCAGAAAGGAAACACAAATTTGCAAGAGGCACAGATACTCATGAGCCCCCGCATTCGCGGGGGCTCATGAGAATCTGTACCTCTCGCTTATTCGCGTTGCATTTCTAATATTTCGTCACAGACATCATCATAGCTAACATTTCATTGCAGCCATCATTTCAGACGATATTATAAACTACCGTCCCTTGTAGTTGGTGTGTGAAACGTTTGTCAGGAATCTGAAGAAAACATCTACACACCAGTACAAAATTCGTTTACTGATACTGTAACAGTAACACTCATTCCAATAAAGCATTATTATGGCATGGGACCCAGTACTTCGCTGGTCTGATTTACACCCGTTCTTCTCAAGCCACGGGAGATCATAAGCAGTTCCATGCACGACTGCACCAGAATCTGTTACGAGTGGGGAGTTATGAAATCGTTACGACAGAAGAGATAAAAACTCAATGGGTTGTAAAACGGGCCGATGAGAATACTTTGGGCTGCATGAATGCCGCACCGCTCAAAGAGATGTCAGAGTAATGTTTTTAGGCTGAAAGTTTTCATGCCCGCAAAGTTTTCAGCGCGGCGGCAGATGAAAAGTGTGCCCTGTAACTTTGGGGCCTCCGTGGCGGCAGATGAGAAATGTGTGGTCTGTGATTTTGGACCTGCGGCCCCTAGACCGCAAGGTCCTATTATATACAGATTGTCAATTCGCTGGGTGCGTTTAACCCCATCCCTGCCGCTGCATTGACGCAGAATGCGTTTCTGGACTCTTTCTTACGCCGTCACGAGATCTCCAGGAGTCAAAGGCAAAGGGACACAAAAGTGGTGTCAGCAAGAGACACAGATCCTCATGAGCCCCCGCGGATCTACGTCTCTTGCAAGCTGGGCGGTGCTGACTTTACGCCGACAGTGACGGGGTTAAGGCGGACACACGATAATACTTTCAATGCTTTTCAATATTTTCATTCGTGTGTTCCTGCATTTAAAAATGTGCATTCACTCACTTGTTTACCTGCAATGATATTAAACAAAATGACGCAACAGGTTCACTCTTTTCCCTTTCCCTTCGTAAAGCGGAGCGGGTTTGAAGAGAGAGGGTGATCGGGCGAGGGAATTGGGGAGGGGTGGAGGGGGGTTGGAGGCGTACCCTAAGACAGGAACATTTAACATTTTTCTGTCAGAAAACGCAGTGCACACTGCAGCTTAAACGCCTGAGGACGCACACTCAAGAGAGCCCCCTCCAATTACGTTGTCTTTTGACGACCGTTCGCCAAAAGACTGACGCCAACATCAAATGTAATGGTCGTACATTAGCCGCCTGCTGTCATTTCGTTGGGGTGGGAGTGGGGGGTGGGGTGGGGGGTAGAGGGACGGGGAAGGAGGGGGGGGGTAGGTTAATATGGTGAGACCCGTAAGGGGAGGGGAAGGCGGGGGGGGGGGGGGGGGGGAGGGGGCGGGGCCGAGATACAGAGAGAAAGAGGGACAGCCAAGAGTTATCCAACCAATCAACAAACAACCAGCCTACAACCTAACTAACAAACAAACATATCCACGGCATGCCGGCTGACTGCTACAAGGGGCATAGATTCTCCTGAGGCCCCGCAACTGCAGGGGCTAATGAGAATCTATGTCTCTTGCTAATACAAATCAATCAATCAACTAACCCGAAAACCAAAAAACCAATCAACCAGATATTCGCCGTTATGATGCAGTAGTAACCTGCTCCACGTTAACCCATTGTGTCCCGGGTACCAAATCCCCAGATTTTGGAGTTGTCCTCTGAGGACTGCATTACAATTCAGGAGACAGATCGACCACGATAGTTCAAGGGTGGTGCCAGAATAGCTTGGCGCCTACAGGCGCCAAGCTATTTTGGCACCACCATTGAACTATCATGGTCGAGCAACATCTGGCTGTGGTGTGTCGGGAATGAACGAGTTAACTTCCAGTAACCACCCAACTAGACCCGACCCGGGTTGATACAGAGAGTAATTGTTATGAGCTAATTAGAAGTGTAAAACAACATACCTTTCTGTTTCTCTTCATCAGTGGATCCATCGTCCTCCGTCCCGGAAGAAGATATGGTGGCCGGGTCATCACCTGCAGTTAAAATGACTCATTCCCAAACAAAGAAAGAAATGCGCTTAGGATGGACAAGCACAACACAAATGTGTCGTTGTACTTGTCCTTTCTAAGCGCGTGTCTTAAAAGAAACACGCGTAGAGTGGGCAAGTACAACACAACAGTCAGTTACCCTCTTGGTCTGGATTCTAAAAAAGACTAATGTTTATTACATGCCCTGGAAGAGCACACTCATCTCCATCAAGTGAATCTATGGTTTCAGTGGGTATCACGCCTGCCCCTGAAAATGCTGCACATACGCAAGAGGCACATATCCTTAACCCTTTTCATTCTGATACACTACCGCATGACATTAATTTGACCATGATCGTTCAAGGGCGGTGCCAGAATAGCTCGGCGCCCAAGGCGCCAAGCTATTCTGTCACCACCCTTTGAACTGAAACGGTTGATTTATCTCCTAATCTGTAACGAGGCCTTCATAGGACAATAAGCAAATGCTGTTTTTAAAAATCGGCCTCAGGATGTAATGGGTTAAGTTGCTTCTTGCTGGCAAACTAGAGGCAGCTGGAGGGTCTGTGCCTCTTGCTGTCCTTGGTGAGCGTTGCGGTCAAGTTGCGGTCAAGTTGCGGTCAAGTTGCGGTCAAGTTGCGTACGAGTATTAACTCATTCAGCCCGGACGTACACACCACACCTAGACATGGAGCGAGCATGATAGTTCAAGGGTGGTGCCAGAATAGCTTGGCGCCCATGGGCGCCAAGCTATTCTGACACCACCCTTGAACTATCATGCTCGCTCTGTCTCTAGAATTGTAATGCAGTCCCTTCAGAGGGCAACTTCAAACTTTGGGGATTTCGGTCCTCGGGTATAATGTGTTAAGGTACGAGTAAACGAAATTACTTACAGGACAGTATCCACACTGGTACGAGTAAACGAAATTACTTACAGGACAGTATCCACACTGGTACGAGTAAACGAAATTACTTACAGGACAGTATCCACACTGGTACGAGTAAACGAAATTACTTACAGGACAGTATCCACACTGGTACGAGTAAACGAAATTACTTACAGGACAGTATCCACACTGTGATGGCAAAGACAGCAAGTCCCTTATTGTGAAAAGTGAGATTTCCACTGTAGTACAATGAAAGTCTTGCTTTTCGCAAAACCGGACTTGTTCTCTTTTGCCTTTTACAGGGAAGATATTAGCATGCTTAAAAGACGCTGACGCAGCACTAATTGGACTAACAGACATTTTAGAAAAAAAGTGGGCAAATTGGAACGTGTTGGTGAGGAAACTACTGTGATGGATATGAAGAATGCAAACGTAAGACGAGAACTGTATATAATATATAATGTTGTGTGTACCTGCCAGGATCCTCTTGATCCGTTTGCGGGACATGGCCGCCAGGTATTCTAGACACCGCTTTCTCAGCTCCTCCAGAGGCATGGTCTGAAAATTCAAACAATCTTTGCCATCATCATCATCGTCTTCGTTATCGGTATATACATTATCATGGGTGGCCATAACCCTTTTACTGTCAGCAGAGGCAGATTGTGCTTTTGAAATCATTGTAAATTCTGCATCAAAAATCCCCAGACGTCCAAGGATCATGGACAAAAAGTGGTTTTAGCAAGAGGCAATTATCCTCATGAGCCCCCGCAAGTACGGGGGCTCATGAGGATCTATACCTCTTGCAGTTGGGTGGCGTCCAATTTGTCAAGATAGTTAAGGGTTTCATCAATGCCATCTGAGTAACCGCCCACACTTTCGTAATAAGCGAGATGATTCGAATATAATACGCTGGTTGTTCGTTGTGTTCGCTTTTTAAAAAAACAAGTTTTAATGTCTACTTTTTTAATTTTGTTGACGTTGTCTGCTTTTAAGCACCGCTGACATTCATCACAAGAGTCCAGAAAAAGAGTCGTAGTTGAGGCCATACGCAGAGTTCTTGCATACCATAAAAAAAAAATCCGAACAAAGAAAGAAACACGCTTAGAAGTGTAACGTACAACAATATTACATTTTCGGGTTGTAACACGAAAATGTAACTGTGTTGTACTTGTTCTTAAACCTTGTTTTTCACTTATCATTGTTTCACTTGTTCACTTAAAAAAAAAAATTGCATGAAAGTCCATTTTTAAAAAGGCTTTTTAAACCGATTATTCAATAAAATGCGTAGTACTTGTCGTTTGTAAGCGTGTTATTTTGCCTTTACTGAGATTTTCTTTGCATTTACATGCTTGGCAGTCACCTTTTTTGACAGGAGTATATACCATAAAAGTTGCAAAACTTGGGAGCACATTACTTCCTATTTAGACTCAGTGGGACGAGAAACTATATCTCCTGTCAAACATAGGACGAACGTAGCGAAATGATACTGTTCCAAATGCCAAACCGTGCAGACATTACCAGATCGGACTACCTTCAAACTAAGCTAACACAATCTATAACTCAGAGGAAATTAGCAGAAACATAGCAGACATTACAAAATCATACCGTTTTCCAATAACGTATTCCTGGACGAAACCGCCTTCAAAATTAGGCTATGAAATACCATCCGCCGTCAAGTTTTACTGATTACCAAAATTATACCATTAGACAGAAAAACAGACGGCCAGTAAATGCTCTCCTCCTACCCAGTCCCCTCATCCGAGCGCAAGAGGCATAGATTCTCATGAGCCCCTGCTTTAGCAGGGGCTCATGAGAATCTATGCCTCTTTCTGACAGAGAGGTCTCATTTACATCCCCAGCTTGAGGGAGATGCCTGGGGTTGAGCCTACGACCGCAAAGAGCAAAATCGTTCCCAAACTATTCCATCGATGCAAAACACGATAGGCAGCAGGGGAGAGGGCCGTCAACAGTCAAGGCAAAACGTCATCGGGCCGACCATCGTCCGCCGTTGCCCCTCGCACTGACGTACGCGGGGCAACGGCGGACGACTGTCGGCCCGAGGGAGCTGTCGCTCAGTGGGACAATTGCGTACCAATCCGATACCCTCACAAAGTCATGCTAATTCTGGCAGTTTTCCTTTCCTATCTGATCTGCCCACAATAAAACGTCACATCCACACAAAAATTATAACATTTTGAAAACAAACCGACTTCTTCCGACGTCGCTGGAAAGGGAACGAAAAAGAGATGGAAAAAAAAGCGAAATTGACAGAAAGATCTGTAAGGCAGGCAGTAACAGGCAAGAAAATTATACTCTCAAATCGATTGTCTCCAGGGAAATTCGGCCATAAATCACAGCAAACTTGATTTTTGACAAAAACGGCTTCAGAAAGAAGACCATAAAATGTCAAAGGCATGGCTTGCTCCGGCCATAATTTACCCAGTGTTTCACTCGAAAGTCAATTTTATTGTTCTGAAAATTTTCTTATAGCGCTTTCATAAAACAGGCCGTCAGTGATGCCCCTTCGTATAGGAAAGTTTCGGAGTTGAGACAAGGACGCACACAGAGAGAGCGAAAAAAGTAAAGGGGGTGTACGTGGTGCAAGGAGGAGGGACAGGGGGGGGGGGGGGGGGGGGGGGGGCTTAATGGGGTAAATCTCGCTTTGCACAAAAATAGGCTTACTACCCATTGCTTTAACAGGGCAGAAAAGGCGTAAACCACTTCGACTGTATAGCTAACTCATTGCAGACGTGCCGTATACGGATACGCGGCGAATCGCGCGTATCCGTATACGGCGCGTCTCCAATGAGATAACCCATTTAACCCCACGGCTGCATTTCCCAAATGTTGGAGGTGTCACCTAACGACTATGTACCAGTTTCCTTTAGATGGCTCGATAATGTTAATTCAATGATAGTGCCAGATTAGCTTGGTGCCTGATAGCGCGAAGGTAATTTGACACGATCTTAAATTATCATGGTCGATCCATCTCCTGTTTGTACTGAGACGGGGCTAAATGGCTTTAAAAAACCCAACAAAATAACGTTTCGATCCACCTTTTCCAAATGGACCAGGAACATAGGAAGTATACCAGACTAATTCAACAAATAGTATCGACCTGCAATAGGCAATAGATCCTCGTGCGCCCCACGCGGCGTGCATAAGAAACCTGAAGATCTGTGCATCTGGAAGGTGACGAGTGTTAGCTACAAAGTGCCCTTGAAATATTTCCAACTTTTTTCTTTCCCGGGCTTTAGTCTCAGTCAATTCGCTCGTTAGAACACATCTTAAAAGTTGCGGGTTCGATACCAGGCGATGCTTTAAAACGAGTGCTGGTCTGTGATTTTGGACCTTGCAACTGAAAGATGTAAGGTTTAAAATCACAGACCAGCACACCATTGTTTGACTCTACGGCGCGAAAGACATTACACATAAAAACGTCTACCCTTTCAGGTCCTGGTGCGATTCATTCAAACGCTGCACGAACATCAAAGCGTTATTATCGAATGGCCAGTTCTGTTTCTACAAACACCCAATCTTTGACCGCAACCAAGACAGTGAGAACACATAAAATATTCTTTCCGAGCTAGAGATCTGGTCCTTTCCGATTCGCACCCCACCGCCACCCCCTCTTTTTTCTCCTTGCACCCTTTTTTTCAAAGGAGAAAAGGGGGAAAAGAAAGAACGAGAGGTGTAGAAGGAAGAAAGGGAGGGGGGGGGGGGGGGGAGAGGGATAAAGACACTTCTTGGCATGGAGTGAAAGTGCAGCGGATTTAATTTTTTTTTAAACACGTCTTGATATTCCCCCCTAACACACCGCTTTTCTCTCCCCCCCCCCCCCCCCCCCCCCCCCCCCATTTTTCACAGCTTATATCAAAAGAGCACACACACAAATGCATAAAAGGTGGTAGTGGAATTGAGGTCCTCGAAGGGCAAAAATGTTTCAGCGGACGCATCTTAAACGCGTCCTGATATGCCCCCACCCCACTTCTTCCCTCTCCAGCACACACTCCAACAAAAGACCACAGACCGGAAAAGGAGGATGAACATTGTCAAGCGAGGGGGTATCAGATCTATAAGAGCCTTGACCACCCTGGTGCTCTCCCTCGATTCGCTACCGCTCGCAAGCGGTAACGAATAGAGGGAGACAACCAGTGTGGGTCCTTGACGATCAAAAAAAAAAAAAAAAGGTCCAACGGCTGGGCGGACTTGAATCTTAAACGCGTCCTGATATGGCCCAAAACAAATTCGGCTTTCAAACAGATGGCTTTCAGCAATAACTCTGCCGGCAACCCGATCCGTCCCCGAAGCACGTCTCCCCCTGTTTAGCCTGTTGGGCCAGTGTCACATGACTTCAACTTTGCCACCCATACCCATCCATTGGCTAGGCCAGCCTGACAGTAGCCATTAGGACGCTACAGAAATTCTGGAGCTCCCGTGTCCTCTGTCGCATGAGGAACGTAGACAAAAATGTGGGTCGTGGTGCGTCGGCAAGAGGCATAGATCTTTAGGAGCTCCTGCGTCCCGCAGGGGCGCTTGAGGATCTATGCCTCTTGAAGAAAACAGACTTGTTAAGGCGAACATGGAAAGTCTCACTCTCCAAATCCTCCTCCGTCTAAAACGGCATAGATCGAAATCTGGACGATCCTTGCCAGCAAAAAGGCGTGGATCCTCACTTGCCCTTGGGGCTCACGAGGATCTTCGCGTCATGCGGACGGGATGCCGTTTTCTCGCGAGCTTGTTAGAAAGCACATGGACACTCTGGAACCGTGCCCTGGCCATCTACAGTAAATTTTCACGGAGGACCCTTCTCAGGGACTCCTAATCTGTCCTTTTGAGAAAAAACAGGTTGACCCCCGAGTCGTAGGCTGTCGGGGCCTTGAAGGGGACCGGGAGTAAACGAGAAGGAGAGTGGGTTGGAGGGTGGGGGATTGCTGGTGGGGGTGGCGTTAAAAAGAGAAGGGGTGACTAAACGCGGTTTTGACAATGGATGATCATTTGCACTTGGCAGCCTTGTCAAATGTCACGGCAGTTTAACCCTTTCAATGCCTGTGGACGTGACTTCTATGCGATGTTAATAGTCCCATATCCGCTTTGCTAGTTGCCTGTCAGTGCAAACAGAACGCAAGAGCCATAGATCCTTATGAGCACCCGCAGATGCAGTTGGGTCAAGCTTATTCTTTTTATTTATTGGTTTTAATTTACGTTTTACTATTGTCAGCTTTTATCTTCCTTTTTTCAATAAAAAAATAAAAAGCAAAGCGAAGCGCGCGCACGCGAACGCACGCACGCACACACACACACACACACACACACACACACACACACATACACACACACACACACAAACTGTCAATTCTTTCACACCAATTCGAGTTTCCTACGACTACAGTAGGCCAGTATCGGTAGTCAGACCGCTGTACATTTGGCACCTCTGGGACAAAAGAAACATCCAAGGCGACGTCTCATAGAAAAGTGGCCTTACTTGCATCAGCTCAAAATGGTTTCAAATTGTTTGCTGGCCCTTCAAGCCGTATGGCCCCAAATCACAGACCCGTACTAAAATGTTTTCGACGCCCCTAGACGCCCTCTGACTAAAAAAATAACGGGAGACTTATGACTTGGAACGATAAAAGAAATCGATCACAAACTCCAGCCTCCTCTGACAACTTCTAGGAAAGTCCTCGCGGTCCACTTGGACAACTTTTGGAAGTCTTTTCTACATTTGGACGATCTAATATCGCTACTGATCCGTCTGAATTGATACTCCTACAGATGCGCCATCACGTAGCCATGCAGTAAAAGCTTTGAACATTTAGGTACACATAACTAAAAAGTATGAAGTTTTCTGGCGCCAAGCCAGAACTGCCGATACATTCAGATCTGTACATGCTAGACTTAAAGCAATGTAAAACGCCAAATGACACGCATCAGAGACACAGACATACATGACACAAGCCAAAGACACAGCTGCCGGGAATTTTAGGTATATTCTATCTCGCAATTGATGGCTGGAAGCCGTAAGGTCCAAAACCACAGACCAGCACACAACGGGTGTTCGCTGCTGGCTACAGTGAGACGATCAAATCGAAGCGTCCAGCAACATTAAAGACTGTTTAGCTCTCTGCAAGACAATCTCTTCAACCTGCCAAAAACTAAATGATCATCACGAGCCTTTTGTTGCCGGTCGCGATTCAGGAAAATCGCGTATTTCTAGCTGGTGCTGTTGAACCGCATATACCTCCGTGTTCCTTAGGACAAAGAAGTCACAGAAAAACCGATATATGCCGCTTAAGTTCAACAGTTGGCGTTACACCTTCTTTTCATATCTAATGGCGATCAAAAGGCCACTCAAGGCGATCCACATTTCTAGCCTAGTGAGGCTGAGCCCCATTTACCTCAGTGTTCCTCGAAAGCAGGGAGTCGCAGAAGGACCCACACACGCCGCTTAAGTTCAACAGTGGACATTACACCTCCTTTCATATCTAATGGCGATCAAAAAGCACAATCTTCCAGACTCCCTGCAGTCATAAACTGGCGCTCTTTTCCTAAAGGGACGCCACTCGAGCAAGTCAGCCCCACCTGCAAGAGGCGCAGATTCTCATGAGCCGCTGCATTCCAGCGCTGTACGGCCAGCATGTCCGACTCAAGAGGTATTTAGATTCTCATACAAGTCCATGCAGCCTTACGCCAAACAATAACGCAGAATGTTCGTCTAGAGGAGAATTCTCGCGACACTGCATCCACAATTTAAACAAGAGGCGTAGATTTTCATGAGACCCTGCGTACGCAGGGTCTCATGAAAATCTACGCCTTTCGACAAAAAACACTGACCCCTATTGCAATATGCGTCCTCAGACTTCATACTGTCTCGATCACTCTCAGATAGAGGAAGTCAGTTTAGTTGAACGCCTGAACAGTAAACGGAAAATCTCATTTTCCTCAACTGAGTCATTTATTATTTTACAGCAGAGCCGTATACCAACTTATCAAATAGCCATGAAGTCCTTCCTCAATAAAAGAAGTCTCTTTAGACAACGCCGCCGGCAAAGTTTTCTTGACTTTTGAAACTAGAAACTTTTTGTTTCTTTTACTAGTCCAGGAAACGTCTGGCGTCTGGCGAGTATAGTTGTCCTCAGCTGAGTGTTAATAATAATAATAAGAAGAAGTAATAATCCTCATTGTCCTAAATGATGATAATGATAGAACTACTACTAAATTTCGCTATGTTTTGAATCAGCTACACAATACTACAGTCACTTAAACCGATGTTTTTGTTTATATAATGCAAACCTATTTTGAAAGGGAAACCACTGAGCAGAAAACGTATAGTACATATACATTCGATATACTGAACGCACGTCTTCCAAGAACTGGGAGCGTTAAATTCTTTGGTGGATTATACATAAAACGAGACACATGCTGTCTCGCCGAAGATGGAAACATTCCGCTGGATAGTAGGCTTACCTACTCCTCAGAGTCTACATGCCTGCAAGAGGCACTGACTCTCATGAGCCCTTGAACTGAAAGTCTGTCAGCGCGACAAGCACATTATCATCTATTCAAACATATTAAGAAGAATACTTTCAGTCAAAGATACAGTACCCTGTATGTAGGCGAATTCCGTTGCAGCAAGAGGCACAGATCTTCACAAGCCCATGCAGGTGCAGGAGGGGTGGGAGGTGGGGGGTGGGGGTATCTGCAGTTGCAGGGGCTCATGACGATGAGGATCTATGCCTCTTGCAATGGAAACGGTCACCTCAAAGATGGAACACCTGAATGATACACCGCGAAAACGGCCGAATTTCCTATTGGCAAAATGCACAGATCTTCGTAAGCCCCTGGAACAGTAGGGGCTCATGAGGATCTATGCCTCTTGCAAATGGAAACGGTCAGCTCAAAGATGGACTATCGCAGACTCGTTTACCTCTGAAGGCCAGGGTCTGGCGTGAGACACGTCAAAATTTTCATATTACCATTTTTATTGCCAAACGTGCCATATCCCCCGTCACAATCACCGTCGGCACGGATCAATTGGGTTCTAGAGAAGGGACGAGAGGTGGAGGAGGGGGGTGAAGGGAAGGGTGACGGGGGGGGGGGGGGGGGTGTCGGGGGAGGGTGGGGGACGGAATAACGGGGGGGGGGGGGGGGGGGGGGGGGGAGGGGGGTCTTAAAAACCCACTTTTTAAAATGTATGTGTTGTCTTCGAATCTACAACGCTTCCCGACACTTGCATTATTTGTCAGTAGTAGTAGTAGTAGTAGTAGTAGTTGTTGTTACGTGGTGGAGTTGTAGTCGAAGTATGATAAACACACGAGACACACACACGTAGAGTTCTTTAAAGTAAACCTCGTTCAGCTGCAATCCGTCACACGTGGCTTAAGGATGTAGACAATACTGGAGTAACAGTTCCAACAATATTTAATTCAGCGATGCGATATCCACACAGTAATGCACTTTCAAATGCACAAACAACTGATACAAAGTCTCTTCTGCGATGTCCTCACTGCGACACAAAGTTTCTCATAGGCACAGCGTCTCTCTCAATAAACTATACGTGTCTCTACAACTGACAAAGCAAGACAATGTACTCACGGGCTTTCCCAGCGCCCTCCTTATATACACTATCAAAATCTAGAATCTTCTACGGAAATCATGAACTCAAACAACCAGAACGAAACACGCAGCCGAAGCTCATTAACATAAACTTTCCAGAAACAATATATCAGGCTACAAAAACACGGCTGCTCACTTCAGCTCTAAATTCTAGCGTATAATAAAGACACATAAAAGTATGGTATCCCTATCTATGATAGCTCAAAAAGGTACGAGAACATTCACCAAACGAAATAAAGGCTGCTCGATACACGCGCACAGGAAAACAAAAAGTAGCGAAAATGTTGCGATGTCAACTAACCGGCGTGACACTTACGAGGCCACCAGACAGTGCGACCTGTCTACAACGTTCCGGACTAAACAAAACGAAATCGGCTCTACTCACGAACAAAAGAAAAATCTATTAAAAAAACACGTGAATCATAACCGTGATAGCTCAAATAAACATCGGGTCGTTACCTACAAATAACACATGTACGCTCTCACAGGATAACACAAACACAATCGTAACATTACCCCCCTCTTAAGAATGAAATTTCACAAAAATTTCTTCTCAGATTCAAAAATACGGTTGTGGCTGTGTAAACCTAGACAAAACCCTAAACAAATATAATTTCACATAAAAAATCAAATTAAAATAAACGTCTTACAGTTCCTGTAAACAGTCCTGAGCATCGAAATGTTTCATACAAATGTTCTGGACACAGAAATGTTCATTTAAACTGCTCGGCTCAGTAGTCCGCTCCAAAGTTCTGTGAATCCTTGGGTTAAACTAAAAATAATGTCAAAGTATGTTTCAGGAACATCACCAAACCATAAGTTACAGTTCACAGATCAAAAGTCACTGGTCCGGGGTCGAACACTGTCAGCTTAGGAAAAGTGTCACAGTTCATACACACCAAATTGGATCTCCCTTGTTCCTTCGCGATAACAACTGGCGATCTGGCATCCCTGTCGTCTCTCAGGTCCGGCGTCTCTCGAACATTCTTTCTCGGTCCTTTACTCGTGTAGCGAAACAGACGACACGACTCGTCGCAAACCTGATTGTCGGATGTAAGATTAACCTCGGGCTGGATGGTGTCTGTTGTCCCTGGGTCAGGTGTAAACCGATGCTCGAACTCTTGAGTCAGGACGCGCAGTTCTTCACGTTGAGTATGGGTCAGATTCTGACCGAACTGGATATCTTCTACATCCTCTTTGTGTCGGAGTTCATTAAGGTCAAACAGGTTCTCGTCGTCTAGTCTTTCGTCATCAGCAAGACGCACCGATTCTGCCAATTTTGGTTTGCCTTGACCTCTCTGTAGCTCCACTAACCTTTCTTTATTCACCACTGCTGCTTCCGTGTTGTCCGCCACTTTTAGAGGGATGGTCTGGTGACTCTTCTTTGCTTGACTTCTGGTGGTAACAGAACATATTTCAGGTCTCCACTCTGGATCTGGGTCGTCTGCGTTTCTGGCACCATCAATGTTTCCGATGATGAGGTCGTAGACTGGTGTCTTCACGCACAACGCCTTCACCTCTCCTGTCAAGTATGGGGTGTCGACACTGACTTTGGCAAGGGGGATAATCCTTACAGATCCGTCAGCCAAAATGAGGGTGGTCCACTCCTGTAGCTTCTGGTCTTCAGCTACTAGGTCCTCTCTCACGATGATGCAGCTACAACCAGTATCTCTCAACACTCTCACTGGTGTGTCGCCGACGAACCCTGACACCACCGGCATGTTCGGCACTTCATTCTCAGGCAGCGCGATGTTTGAGACTGGTAAAAATGTAGTCCCATCTCCTACTGGGATGCGTCCATTCTTTCTGAAAGATTCGATCAGTTCTGGTGTCGCTCGCATTTCTCTGGATTCAAAGTCATTGGATGACGTCACATCATTGGCTAATACAGCGGCAGCTCTGTGTTGAGACGTGGTACTGCTTCTGCCTGCTATCCCACGATCTTGATTGGATCTTCTGATGTTGTCGCCTCGGGGAATGTCTTTAGAAGGACACCGTATCGCCTTGTGGCCTTTCTTTCCACAGAGAAAACATGTCAGGTTCTCCACCGGCTTGTATCTCGGGGTGTCTCTGACATTGTGGATTTCCTCTGCTGGTGCAGACACACGCTGTGGCTTACTGGACCCGAACTTCATGTTGTGAGCGTCAAGGTATCTTTGAGCGAAGTCGGCCAGGGCCTTTAGTGACTGGTCTTTTTGCTCTCTGAGGTGGGCGGCCAGGTCCTTAGAACATGCGCTGAAAACTTGTTCTTTGATGACGAGGCCGCACAGATCTTGGTACTCTCTGTTTAGGCCAGCCAGCTCTATCCATTTCTCCAGGTAGCTTCTGATTCTTTCAATGAATAGGTCGGGTGTTTCTCCTTCTTCAGGCTTGCAGTTCCGAAATCGTCGCCTGTAACCCTCTTCAGTGAAGTCGTACTGTCTCAATAGGGCGGCTTTCAACTGAGTATAATCTTCGGCTTCTTCTCTTGGCAAACGGGTGTAAAATTCAAGCGCTTTGCCAGTTAGAAGTGCGCTCAGTTTAATAGGCCAAGTCTCTTGTTTCCAATTGTTGCTATTTGCGAAGCGCTCGAATCGCTCCAAATAAGCGTCCATCTTATCTGAATTTTCAATGAAAGGTGGAAGTTTTGGCGCACGGGCTGTTTGTTCTCTGCTCGCTAATGCTGTTGCTTCATTAGTTCTCTGGCTCTGTGCCTCAATCTCCATCTGCTTTAGATGAATTTCGTGTTGACGCTGCCTCTCCGCCTCTTTTCGCTCCTCTTCTCGTTGTTTCTCTGCCTCTCTTCGCTGTTTCTCTGCTTCTTCTGCTTGGATTTCGAGTCTCCTGATTTCACGTTCTTTGGCTCTTTCTTCTCTTTCCAGTCTCTCCTTTTCTTCTTTCTCTCGTTTCTTTTCTTCTTTCTCTTCTCTCTCCAGTCTCTCCTTTTCTTCTCTCTCTCGTCTCTTTTCTTCTTTCTCCTCTCCTTTACAAACTCGAGGAGTTGAGCTCCTTCGAGTCCACATTCCTTTCCAATTTTCAGGAATATCTCCATCTCCGATGTCGCCATCTCTGCTTTTCACTGCTGGCTGTTTTCTCCTGCTACCCTTTCCACCGAACCAACTGAAGAGGTCTCGTCGGGGTCGCCAAAATGTTACGTGGTGGAGTTGTAGTCGAAGTATGATAAACACACGAGACACACACACGTAGAGTTCTTTAAAGTAAACCTCGTTCAGCTGCAATCAGTCACACGTGGCTTAAGGATGTAGACAATACTGGAGTAACAGTTCCAACAATATTTAATTCAGCGATGCGATATCCACACAGTAATGCACTTTCAAATGCACAAACAACTGATACAAAGTCTCTTCTGCGATGTCCTCACTGCGACACAAAGTTTCTCATAGGCACAGCATCTCTCTCAATAAACTATACGTGTCTCTACAACTGACAAAGCAAGACAATGTACTCACGGGCTTTCCCAGCGCCCTCCTTATATACACTATCAAAATCTAGAATCTTCTACGGAAATCATGAACTCAAACAACCAGAACGAAACACGCAGCCGAAGCTCATTAACATAAACTTTCCAGAAACAATATATCAGGCTACAAAAACACGGCTGCTCACTTCAGCTCTAAATTCTAGCGTATAATAAAGACATATAAAAGTATGGTATCCCTATCTATGATAGCTCAAAAAGGTACGAGAACATTCACCAAACGAAATAAAGGCTGCTCGATACACGCGCACAGGAAAACAAAAAGTAGCGAAAATGTTGCGATGTCAACTAACCGGCGTGACACTTACGAGGCCACCAGACAGTGCGACCTGTCTACAACGTTCCGGACTAAACTTAACAAAACGAAATCGGCTCTACTCACGAACAAAAGAAAAATCTATTAAAAAACACGTGAATCATAACCGTGATAGCTCAAATAAACATCGGGTCGTTACCTACAAATAACACATGTACGCTCTCACAGGATAACACAACCACAATCGTAACAGTAATAGTAGTAGTAGTGGGGCGGTCCGTGGCGCAGTGGTTAAGGCGCCTGCCACCAATGCCAAAGGTGCGAGATTCGAAAACGGGTTCCGGCGTCGGACTTTACTCCTCTGGTAAGTGTCACCGTTAATTCGGGCGGACCGTCGGGGGTTCATTCTGCGGGTACTCCGGTTCTTCCACCCCCCCCCCCCCCCACCACTTTGGTACCGGTTTCAGGCCACTTTACAAATTTCAAATACAAGCGATTCAAAAATCTCTGTAACTTCAGTAGCTGAACCAGCCCTTCGTCTGTCTTGTACAGTGTTTGTCTTAAATGGCGTAAATCTGTGTCTGTTAGTGAGTGTGCGTGTTGGGTTTCAGTTCGCGGCGCTTTGAGTCGATTTGCCCAAAAATTGAGAAAAAGCGCCTAAATAATAACAGTATTATTATTATTATTAGTAGTAGTAGTAGTATTAGTAGTAGTAGTAGTAGTAGTTTCGTGTCTTTGAAATGACAAGTGATGAGTGTGACACTTGAAAAACCCATCAGTGTCGCCATCTTAACTTAATAAGTCACGACACACCAACTCAAGATATGCACTGACCATGACAGTTCAAGGAAGGTGCTTTAACAGTTTGGCGCCATTAGGCGCCAAGCTATTCTGGCACCACCCTTGAACTGTTATGGTCGATCTATCTCCTGAATTGTCATGTCCTAAGAAAACAGCTCCAAAATTCGGGGATTTTAACCTTGGGACACAATGGGTTGACTACTTCAAACTTCGGGTAGCAAACAATACAACAACAAAATTATGATTCCTTTATTGTTATTTGAAGAAAACCTTTCTCGGTGTCTGAGTCGAACATTAAAATCACAAGGTGTACAATTTTTACTATCACTGTAATAGGACCTATTCATATCCGTGATTGGGGGGGGGGGGGGGGGGGGGGGCGGGCGGGGGATGAGGTGGGAGTTCACACGATTGGCAATAGGTAATATAAAAAGAGAAACAAACTTTAGCATAAATTCAGACAATTTGCCATTCGCCCTTAACCCTTTGGCTGTCGGTAGCGGGTTTTGTCGCGACGATTCCTGCAGAAAAAACAACAGCCTGACATCCTGCAGGAATCATCGCGACAAAACCCGCTACCGACAGCCAAAGGGTTAAAGCAAGAGCCACAACAGTTCAAGGGCAGTGCCATCCTCAGCTTGGCGCCTGAAATTGTAATCTGACAATGCCGCTGAACTAGCCTGACCGATACATCTCCCCAAGCTTGTACATGCCTCCGCCCCAAAGGTGAGTATGAGGTGTGCACGGGATCAAAAAAAAAAAAAAAAAAGGCTCACGGAGTTGACTCAAGCTTTCCCCAGGTGAATAATGATGAAATGGAATAGCTTTACAAAAGCAACAAAGAACCGACAATGTACACTAAAATATTTACAAGACCACCCACCCCCCCGCACCCCACCCCATTCAATACCTCTTGAGACTGGGGCGTGAGCGTGTGCAAACAAACCACTATTTCTTTAGGAATAAACCTGAATGACATAACTCAACAAAAGCCATCGGATTAAAAGAGTAAATAAACTGCACTAAAACATCCAAACCACGAGAGGTACGTCGGCGAACAATTGTATCTAACAGAGGTCCAAGTTAATAGATGTAACTATTCCTACAGGGGGGAAATGCTAAAATGCTGAAATTAAAAATAAAATGTTCTGTCTTTCATTTTATACTTTTGCGGCTCTGAATCTGTGTCCTGGTCTGTGCCTTAGACCTTACGGCTGTAAGCTGTAAAGTCCAAAATCACAGACATGCACACGTTTCTCCCCTTCAATGCCAGGAGACGGAGACTGTGTTTTTGAACGCATTGTAAATTCAACATCAAAGATCCCTCCAGCCGTCACCGGATCAAAGTGGTTTCAACAAGAGGCATAGATCTATCCCCGTCAGACCCACGATACTGTGGAGACTCATGAGCATCTATACACCGCCTGCAGTCTGCTGGTGTTCAGTTCAATATTTATCGGCAGTGAAGGGGTTGATAGCTTAACAGAAGACTAACCCATAAAGCCCTAACGCGATATGACAGGATATGCACGAACTATGATAGTTCAAGAGTAATGTCAGAACAGCTTAGCGCCTCCAGGCGCCAAGCTATTCTGACACCACTTTAGAACTATCAGAGTCGATCTATAGTGAAAACAATGTGCACACCTCAGAGGATATCTTCAAAATTGGATAATGTCGCCCTCAGGGCTTAATGGGTTAAACGAATAAATAAAATGCACTAAATTGTCTAAACTCCCCAGAGTTCGGTGCGTGGGTACGCGTCTCTCCCCACCACGCAGCTGTGGAGCTAAAACAGGCGTCATTAAAAAGAAAGGGACCTAGGATCAAAGCAAAGCTATTGGCGGCCAGTATCGATCGACTACTGGGGTCCAGGCGACAGTCCAGTGGCCGTGAAATTTGTGTGGAAATGGACGCTGGGCAAGACCGGACGCCACTGCTTCTTCTGCATGACATTTCCTATAGTGTCACTGTCAGATGATGCTGACGAAGTCCGAGTATGCCTGAATTTTCAGTAAATATGGGGCGGGGGGATGGGAGGGGAGGATGGGTGGGCCTGGGTGGTGGGCTCGGTGGGCGGGGGCTCGGTGGTCGGGGGTGTGTGTGTGGAGGGAGTTTTTTTTTTTTTTTTAATTAATGTACTTTATATCATTTTATAAGTTTAAAAAAAAAATGTTGCTGAACACTAGTCGAGTTTGTATTGCTACTGCCTCTTTTAACACAACTCGCACATTTCACATTCTCACAGTAACATATCACATACACAGAAAGTCTCAAGCTGGAATTTTGGAACAACAAATCATGGGGGGGGGGGGGGGGGGGGGGGGGAGGGGGGAGGAGGGGGTTGATTGTATTGATTGTACATTGTTTAACGTCCCGACAGCAACAAGGCTTTCTCAGGACGTGCCTGCACTGCTTGTGACAAAAAAACTAAACAGAAAATTGAATGTATTCGCCAGCCGGTCAAATACCTTAAATAAACCTACAACATGGCGCCTAAATAAAGCTAAGACCATTTAGCAACACACATCCAATATCAAGAGCTACAGGCAGTGCAGACAGTAGGGAGAGTTTTAAAAAGGCAAATACAGGTGAATGGACAAAGGGTAGACAGAAACGCATGCCCCAGAATAGAGAGAAAAAGCCACCCTGTGGGGCTGACCAGGGTGACCCTGGGAACTAAAAAATACCTAACCCCACCCAAGTCCCCCAGGGCAGACCCGGGTGGATTGATTGATTATACATTGCTTAACGTCCCGACAGCAACAAGACTTTCTCAGGACGTGCCTGCACTGCTTGTGAAAATAAAACCCTAAACATAACATTGAATGTATGTCGCCAGCCGGTCCAATACATTAAATAAACCTAACACATGGGGCCTAAATAAAGCTAAGACCATTTAGCAACACACATCCAATATCAAGAGCTACAGGCGGTGCAGACAGTAGGGAGAGTTTTAAAAAGGCAAATACAGGTGAATGGACAAAGGGTAGACAGAAACACATGCCCCAGAATAGAGAGGAAAACCCACCCTGTGGGGCTGACCAGGGTGACCCTGGGAACTAAAAAGTAGTTAACCCCACCCAAGTCCCCCAGGGCAGACCCGGGTGGGGTGCAGACCCGGGTGGGGGGGGGGGGAAGGGGGAGGGGGGGGGAGGGGGGAGGGTGGGTGGGCGGGGGCGGGTTCTTATTTTTAATTATTTCATTTTTATGGAATTATTTGCTATGGAGATTATGCGACTCACCCTTCATATTCGGACATTGCCGGCGAATCACTGTACTACAACTATCATAGATTGTCGTGGGAAATTAACAGACCCTGATTGCTCAGAGTACTGCCTGATTAGCCTGACATCAGAAAAGGCGTCGAGCTAATCAAGCACTCCCCTTGAGGAAAGACAAAGGGAAGACCAGAATACAGACCGAAAAGGGGTACTTCTTAATCATTGAAAAAGATAAGTACAAGAAGTACATTTCTCTCTGTGTCTATATTTATCAAGAAAGGCAAAGCCATTATGGCTCACGTGTATGACCTATTTACATATGTGTGACCTTCGTGACAATAAGTAAAGGGCTGGCTTTTGCACCAGCAAAATCCATGTTTTCTGAAAATGTAAGCATTTTTCACTTATTCATTTATCTCCCCCACCCAGGTCTGCCCTGGGGGACTTGGGTGGGGTAACTACTTTTTAGTTCCCAGGGTCACCCTGGTCAGCCCCACAGGGTGGGTTTTCTTCTGTATTCTGGGGCATGTGTTTCTGTCTACCCTTGGTCCATTCACCTGTATTTTCCTTTTTTAAGCTCTAGCTACTGTCTGCGCTGCCTGTAGCTCTTAATATTGGATGTGTTGCTAAATGGTCTTAGCTTTATTTAGGCCCCATGTCGTAGGTGTATTTAACGTATTTAACCGGCTGGTGACATACATTCAATATTCTTTTCTTTTTTTTTTTTTTTTCACAAGCAGTGCAGGCACGTCCTGAGAAAGCCTTGTTGCTGTCGGGACGTTAAGCAATGTACAATCAATCAATCAATTATTCACTTATCTGTCACCCCCCCCCCCCCACCCCCTCCCTCCCTCCCCCCCGTGACCTTTGTGATGAGTCGGCTAAATTAGTTTGCATAGGAAATTCTTAACGCTACCTTCGAGCCAAATTTGATTGAAAAATTTGCAAAAATGTTGATAATAACTACAATTTTATCAAAAATTTGCATTTTACACACATTTGCCGACCTCTTGTGACCCTTGACTTCTCTGAGGGGTCATTCAAATTAGTATGCATAGATAGGTCTTACCATCAGGTATCTCTGTACCAAACTTGGGTTTGACGTTGTGAATAGTATTTGACAACAAACATCTTTTGTTAAAATATGGCTATGTTTTACCTATTTTCTGAGCTCTTGTGATGCTTGACCTTTCAGATGGATCAACCAAATTAGTATGCACAGAAAGGTCTTCCCATCTCTGTATCAAGTTTGGGTTTGAAGTTGTGAATATTATCTCAGAAAAAAAATCTTTTGTCAAAATATGGCTATTTTGGGCCTATTTCCTGAGCTCTTGTGACCTTTGACCTTTTCGATGGGTCATCCAAATTAGTATGTTTGGAAAGGTCTTACCAGTTGATCAGGTATCTCTGTACCAATTTTGGGTTTGAAGTTGTGAATAATATTTTAGAAAAAACATCTTTGGTCAAAATATGGCTATTTGGGATCTACTTCCTGAGCTCTTGTGACCCTTGACCTTTTCTATGGATCAACCAAATTAGTATGCATACAGGTATCTTTGTACCAAGTTTGGGTTTGAAGTTGTGAATAGCATTTGAGAAAAAATAAATTATGTCAAAATATAGCTATTTTTGGCCTATTTCCTCATCCCCTGTGACCTTGACCTATGTGAGAAGTCACTCAAATTGGTATGTTCGGAAAGGTCTTGCCACAAAGTATCCGTGGGCCAGGTTTGAAGACTGTGGCCTGAATAGTCTCCGAGAAAATGCTAACGTTAAAGTTTACCACGGACGACGGCGGACGGACAGACGACGGCGGACGGACAGACGACGGAAGGACGACCACTGGCCCAGAACATAAGACTCACTTTTGCTTCGCACGTGAGCCAAAAAATGTTAGCCCCAACGCCCTACAGCAGGCGATGGACTGACCAAGATAACTCAAGGGTAGTGCCAGATTATATCTTGGCGCCTGCGCTATAATCTGGCACTACCCTTGAATTATCATGGTCGATCCATCCCTGCAACTGGATAACATTTCCAAAATCTGGGAAATGCAGCCTTGGGGTAAAATGGGTTAACCCTTTTGTCGGTGTGTCTGTTTTTCATAACAGACACACTAACAGAAACAGACAAGCTTAGGAAACGACAACTACAGCACTATTAATTTTTTGGTTAACCCATTCAGCCCTGACGCACTACAGCAGGAGAAGGCGGGTCGACCATGATAATTCAAGGGTAGTGCCAGATTAGCTTGGCGAGTCGGCGCGCCAAGCTAATCTGGCAATACTCTTGAATTATCATAGTCGATCCATCTCCTGCAACTGGTGCATAGTCATTAGATGTCGCCTCCAAAATTTGGGTAATACGGCCGTCGGCTTGAATTAAAACACGAAAAATATAATAGTGTTGTAATTGTCTTTTTCCAAGCGGGTCTCTTTCTTTGTTGAAAAATTCCCTGAAAGGGAAGACCAGTGTCCCCGGTATTGATTTGGACAGCGGTCAGCTCCGGAGCTCCGGAGTCAAGTCCTCCGTCTATATGACTGAATCTGCATAAATTTGTATGAATTTTAATGCATTTCCGAAAGACCGCGGCAGACTCTCAACCAGCCTGTTCCACAAGCTAGAGGTGGGCATTTCATGAGGTCCAGCACACACGTGATGAGACTACGAAACACACACACACACACACACACACACACACACACACACACACACACACACACACACACACACACACACACACACACACACACAGACACACACACACACACACACACACACACACACACACACGAAAAAGAAAAAAAAAACACCGTACTTATGTATCAGTGCTTCAGTCCGACATAAACAGCCAGCCTACATAATTATGCATTGGTACTACATGATCCAGCATGCATTCTTATCCACGACTCACAGTCTTAAACTCTTTTGAGACCACCATAGACAAATTCCAGCCTAACCAAACACTACACTTAATCCATCATTGCTACTCTGCACTACACAGATGGCGCTGAACGTGAAACATCTTCTTTCTGCCCCCCCCCCCCCCCCCCCCCCCCCCCCCCCCAAAAAAAAAAAAAAAAAAAAAAAAACCCGGACGATGAAGAAAATTAATTGCGATAAGACAAGAAGGGCTAGTGGGCAGTGTTTTTCCCTATCGATTTTGGTCAGTGTTATAGTCCGTGGGTGTCCCTTCCTTCCCCCCTTTCTTTTTCTTCTTCTCAGTTCTTGGTCCATCCAGCATCATGTATTGATTGCTACTGACGTCTTTCAAGTCTCTCCATCTCACCGCCAACCGCAGGAGGATCGACCCGTGACAGCTCAATGGCAGTGCTTGATTAGCTTGGCGCCCCTTGGGGCGCCAAGCAAATTAGGCACTACCCTTCAGCTATCACTCTGCCCACCCATCTCCATTACTTCTACTAAAAGTACTTGTAAACTTTCACCATTTTGGTGTCGAGGTGAAAGTGGGCCGGTTTTAACGAATCTGTCTCGACGAGGGCGGGTTGGCCGAAAAATCTATTCTACAATGCACGTCTGTCTCGAGTGGGGGTTATTATGCTTGTAGTCTGAAGTTTGGTATAATAATACTGTATTATACTGGGTCTGGCAGCGGTTATACTTTTTTGTTTCACGGCACAGACGGAAAATGATTCATTTCAACACGCATTACCAACACGTTTTCGGAGACAGCACCAAGGAGGATTTACCTTAATGGGCCCTGTTTTCCACCGCATTATTGAAATTGCAACGGTCAGTTGCGGACAATAGGGAAGCTGAGAAGAACCCATTGGAAAAAAGAAACACGCTTAGAAATGTCAGTTATAACACAATTAATAGTTTTCAAAAAAGACAAAATAGGGAAGCTGCTTTGTACAGCTATACTCTCTCTGAAGCGTCACGCACACGCAGACAGATGGACATGCACCACAGAGAGAGAGAGAGAGAGAGAGAGAGAGAGAGAGAGAGAGAGAGAGAGAGAGAGAGAGAGAGAGAGAGAGAGAGAGAGAGAGAGAGAGAGAGAGAGAGAGAGAGAGAGAGAGAGAGAGAATGAATGAATGAATGAAACTTTATTTTCCAAGGATAAAAGAATAGGTGCGCAGACCTGTTTTCATTCTTGTCCTTGAGAGAGAGAGAGAGAGAGAGAGAGAGAGAGAGAGAGAGAGAGAGAGAGAGAGAGAGAGAGAGAGAGAGAGAGAGAGAGAGAGAGAGATATTATCTCCACTGTCAACCACTTTGTCCTTGATCTTGAACAAGTTACCATTTTCTGTAAGTCAAACAATCCACAATATCTCGATAACATTTCCTGTTGTGTACTATCTCAGAATAGGAAACTGCTGGTTCCGCTATCTTTCATGAAGTGTTCTCCTTACTCATGGTACTTCAGCCTGTTTCCGGTCCCGAACTTGAAATGTTTCAGAAATACCACGCTATGTATGAATAAATCCCATTGTGCATACCGCCGCCGAGGTTAAAACGTTGTATTTTTTAATCTGCAACTAGTACTCACATTTGTATTTTTCGTCTTTGCAAATTTTATATATACCGACGAGCTAAAGAAATGCGACGTTTTTCTAGTGTTTCCGATGATTCCAAAAAAGTCGCATTTCTTTTGCTTGTGAGTATACATAGTAAACTTTGGTTATAACAAATCACCAGGGTACCCACCTCTCCTTCTTGTTATATCCAAAGTGTGTCATAAGCGAAGTAATTTACTGAGAGAAACGTAATTAAAGAGTGTTGTCGGGACCTTTGAAAAGGTGTTGTAATGTCCGACTTTCGTTATATCTCACCTTGCTATAAGCGGAGTAGCTGTATCTAAGTCAGCCAGTTCCCAAAACGACTCAGTTTTTACAATTTCTCAGAATTGAAAACGAAGCATTCTCAGAATTGAAAACGAAACAGGCGTGGTCCAACAAACTATGATACAAGGGTCCTCTTTTGTCTCGTCAAGTGTCGAAATCTAATACCGGAAGCGGGCAATGAGTAAGACCTTCAACATCCAATGGCACCAATCGCTCAGGCGCAAAGACGCGGTTAAAATGCCTCCTGCAAGAGGCACAGATCCTTGACAAGCCCCTGCTGCTAGCAGCAGGGGCTCGCGAGGATCTATGCCTCTTGCCAATGGACGGGGCGTTTGTTTAAAAGAGCGCGTCACAAAGATCTAAAGTGGACGGTAACAGTGAGGTCGCCACGCGGCAAGAAGTGTCCACTTTCAACGACATCCATGGGCCCTGTCTGTGTCAGGCAGAGTCGGAAACACTACTCGCGCGATGGAAAATAAAAGAAGTACACCTCTTGCTCTCTTTTGAACCCGGATCCGAACCAAGCGCATCCGGATCACACAACACAAAATGAACTTTTGAACGAGTAAGAATCTGTTCCAACCATTAAACTCCCAGATCTAAATGACGTCCATTTTCTAGAATGCAAGTCATTTAGTTCTGGGAGTTTACGAGTTAACTCATTCGAGACGCGCCGCCTCCGGATACGCGGCATAAGCCGCGTATCCGGAAGCGGCACGTCTCAAATGAGTTAATAATCACTTATTATCTAATCTCCCTAACCCCACCCAAGCTAACCTCCCGGTAACAAAGCTGTTTTGAAAGCATGCGTTTGTTATTTGAATCGTGTTAACCCTTTGGCTGTCGGTAGCGCCTTTTGTCGAGGTGATTCCTTGCCGGAATCACCTCGACAAAATGCGCTACCGACAGCCAAGGGGTTAAACTATGACTAAGCATAAAGATTATATTACTACAATAAACCCTCAATTCTGGTCATATTTACTGACCATCTTCAAAATGGGGTTTTACTAACCTAATTTAAAAGCAACTTCGCAATGAATGACAAAGTGAAAATGCTATATGAAACCCCCTCTGTTGCTTATTGGCAGTTATTTCAAACCCCCTCTGTTGCTTATTGGCAGTCATTTCAATGTGCATTTTGATCGCAGTTCTTTACGTCAAATGTTCTTAAAACGCATCCGCTTTGCATTATTTCGTCAGCAACTTAGATCGAAATTCCAATGGTGTTTATACCACCACCACTCCCCACCCCCGTCTTTTGTTCTGAAGCTTTATTTGTCTACCGTATTTAAAAAATACAGTAGACTTTGAAATGGGGCTGGGTCGAAGCGCATTCCGGAGCATGCACATGACGTTTCTGGCGTGTGGCGCAGAAACTCTGGCAAAGAGGTAACACGATAAAAATGACGTCACGTCTAGCTACGCAAACCTTGCCAGAGAACGTCTTTTGGGCGCCAAGCGCCGCGCGTGCGTGCGTGCGTGCGTGCGTGCGTGCGTGCGTGCGTGTGTGTGTGTGTGTGTGTGTGTGTGTGTGACAGCGACTAGAGCCCGCGTTTGAGGACGGACAAGCTTGAAATTTTAGGATATTTTAGGATATTGTCCCTAAAAGAATTATCTCGGGACATTTTTTTCGATTATTTTGATTAAGATGCTCATTCGCGAGAAAATGGCCGTTTCACAAAAACCGGTTGATCCACACTGGGATCCGTAATTTTTTTATATTTTTACTAGATATTTTGCATATAGCTAGATAAAAGGGAGCTATTGGGTGCGTTCGTTAACCAGCATTGCACCTCTAGAACCTTTTGAGTGATAATTAAATATTTTTTGAAAAAATAAACTTTCACGTTTCTGGGATTAATTTCACGAATTATATGGGTTAATCTTAAAACAACTGAATCTTTTTCACGACCCCCTCCCTCCCCCCCCCCCCCAATCTTCTCATTAATAATCGCATGATTTTTCATATACGGTATTTACATATTTGTCTTGGCTGTCGGGTACGATTAGGTCAATTGTGACCTGTATGCCCTAGGTGTGAAAATCAGACAATGTTCTGCACCACTTTTTAGGAGTCATTTGTAAAACAGCTAACATAACTTTTAAATTTTTCTTTTACGAAAAAAAAAAAATCTTCTGATTTTTCATAAACAGCGTTTGCATAAGCCTGCTATTAGCCGACACCCCCTTTTCCGACACCCCCCTCTCGTCCTTCCAGCCCGTCTCGCAGGATGAAGTTCTCAGGACCATAAAGTCCATGCTTCTAAAAACCTGCGAACTAGACCCTCTCCCAGCTTCTCTCTACCGGGACGGCCTTCCAAAACTTCTGCCATTCATTACCGACATCATCAACACATCTCTAGAGAATGGCTCCGTCCCTGATATCTTCAAGTCCGCCATCGTCCGTCCTCTCCTCAAAAAACACAACCTCGACCCAAACGAACTCAAAAACTATCGCCCAATCTCTCTTTCCTGTCCAAGCTTCTTGAGAAGGTCGTTCTCAACCAGCTCAACCTCCACCTCGCCGACAACAACCTCCTCAGTCCCTTCCAGTCTGCCTATCGCAAACATCACAGCACTGAAACAGCCCTTCTACATATCTTAAACGACCTGCTTCTCTCCACCGACTCGGGCAACATCTCCCTTCTTACGCTACTCGACCTCTCTGCCGCCTTCGACACTACAGACCACTCTATCCTCCTCCACCGCCTTCACCATTCCTTCGACATCACTGACTCTGCTCACTCCTGATTTCTCTCCTACCTCTCCGACAGACAGCAGTCCGTCACCATCGACGGCGTCTCCTCCAACACAGTCACGCTCTCCTGCGGAGTTCCACAGGGGTCCGTCCTGGGCCCAGACCTTTTCACACTCTACACGTCTCCCCTGTCCAACATCATCCAGTCTCACCACATACACCACCACCTCTACGCTGACGACTCACAACTACTAGACAAAGTCAAACTCGACAACACTCAGTCACTACTGACTCGCACGGCTGACTGCTACGAAGACGTGAAAAACTGGATGACAGCAGACAAGCTTAAACTGAATGACGACAAAACGGAAGCCATGCTGGTAGGCACTCGCCAGAAACTTTCCCAGCTCCCTCCCTCCCTCCACCTTCAACTCGACAGCACCCCCATCTCCCTCTCTGACTCGGCCAAATACCTCGGCGTTATCCTCGATTCCTCTCTTTCCATGACCAGCTTTGTTTCCGCCACGGCCCAGGCATGCTACTTCCACCTCCGCCGCATCGGTCAGATCAGAAAATACCTCACTACCGAAGCTGCCACCAAACTTGCTGTCTCTCTCATCCTATCTATGCATCGACTACTGCAACTCTCTCCTTTCCGGCCTCCCTCACTCCACCACTTTCACTCTCCAGCGCGTCCAGAACAATGCTGCCCGCCTCGTCCTCAGAAAGAAAAAATCCGACCACATCACTCCCTTGCTCAAACTCCTTCACTGGCTTCCCATCCCCCAACGCATCCAATACAATATTCTGTCTCTCTGCTACAAATCCCTGAACAACTGCGCTCCCGCCTATCTCTCAAACTTACTTCACCCCTACACTCCTCCCCGCTCCCTCCGCTCCGCCTCCCTCTCCGCCTCCACATCCCCCGCACCAAACTCAGCACTTTAGGCCCCCGCTCCTTCTCAGAATACGGTCCATCCATCTGGAACACTCTCCCACCCTCTCTCCGTCAGAAACACTCTCTCTCTCCTCCTTCCAGTCCGCCCTCAAAATTCACCTCTTTCAACAGTTCTAGCACTATACCACTACACTCCCCACCCTAAGCAGACTGTCGTAATGTATTTCGCTATTTGTGGTTCGTGAGTCGTTGTCTGAAGCGTGCGCATGCGTGCGCGAGTTGTGAGTGCGCGCTTAGAGTTATAATTATTATAAGATAAGCGCATTATAAATACCGTAATTATTATTATTATTATTAATCCCGGCCCTGGGGTAGGATTAGGTCAAATTATGACCTGTAAGCCCTAGGCGTGAAAATCAGCAAGAAAATTGCAAAGTTGATTCTGTGATACGTCAAATGTTAGTACTGCGATGAGTGACGTATAACATCGAGTCGTCACTATGAACAGCGTCGTGGGACTAATGATGTCATGACGTGAAGCTTGAAGTGACGCCATTTCACTGCTCGTGCTATTCTACTTCTTCAGAATAGCTATGCTACGCCCAGACCTAGGAGCTTACGAATGGCGGGAATCGCCGTGTGTCCGTCTTTATCTTTGTGTGCCAGTGTGTGTGGATCAGAGGGTGGGTTAGAGTAGAAGGAGATGGATTCCTGTCGCAACACGAGCCCAAAAAAGCGTACTAATGGCGGGAAGCGCCGTGTGTCCGTCTTTATTTGTGTGCGCCGACGTGTATGTTGATCAGAGGTTGGCTTAGAGAGGAGGGAAATGGCTCAGCATAATAAGCCAAAGAATATGAAAAACCCTGAATGTTCCTAAAAGATAAACGCATCTGAGCTCCAAATAATACGGTAGACTTTGGGATAAAAATCCTCATCTTGTTTTTAAGTGTCCTTTCCTAAACACACACCAGGACATGCGTCGTGCACGCTAAACGATCACCTGTCATGGAGAACCAGAATCAAAACTGAATCAAAACTGAAAACTGCTTTCGGACAATAATATTTAAATAAAAACCTGACAAAGCAGAAACACACACGCACGCACGCACGCACGCACGCACGCACGCACGCACGCACGCACGCACGCACGCACGCACGCACGCACGCACGCACGCACGCACGCACGCACGCACGCACGCACGCACGCACGCACGCACACGCACACACACACACACACACACACACACACACACACACACACACACACACACACACACACTCGCAACCCACGAACACACACAAAGAAGCGCAGAGACACCAACTCTGGAAAGTAATTTCAAACATGAGGAATTATTTAAATTTCAATGTTGACATCAGTCCCAGCGACCAAAACCTCTTATCAACATTACCGGCTTTAACCTTTTAGTTGTCGGTATCGCTTTTAGTCGAGCGACAAAACCCGCTAACGTCAGCCAAAGGGTTACAAATGTGTGCTGGTTTGTGCTTTTCGACTTACCGGCCTCGGGCAGTACGATCGTAAATCACAAACCAGTGCACAAATACGATTTACATTTTTTACAGCCGAAGTTTAACTGGAAATGTCATCCTCCATGTGAGAATGAGCTGAGCCGAATTTGGGTCAGCAAGAGGCTTAGATTCTCGTGACCCTTGCAAATGCAGAACTCATGGGAAGTAATGTCTCTTGAAGATTGAAATGGTTGAAGGAAATGTCGTTTAAAGAGAATAAAAAACGAAAATAATACAACACACACACACACACACACACACACACACACACACACACACACACACACACACACACACACACACACTATAAAAACTGGGGAATCAAACGACAACCGCCCAAGAGGGACAGACGAAGTCCAACCTTTTCAGCAAGTGGCATAGATTGTCATGAGTCCCTGCGGATCTGTGTCTCTTGTAGATTGAAAGAGCTCGTTGAAATTCAGTTTAAAGGTTTTTTGTTTTTTTTTTCAATTTTTGTAAACTCAAGTCAAAACTGGGAATCAAACGACGATCTTGCATGGGGAACAACAGCTGGAGTCGAACTATTTCAACAAAAGACATAGATTCTCATGAGCCCCTGTAACTGCAGGGTCTCATGTGAATCTATGCCTATTGCATACAAAAGGATTGGATATTGTTCTGTTTAAAAGAGACTTTTTTCATGTGAATCAATGCCTCTTGCATACAAAAAGGACTGGATAATGTCCTGTTTAAAAGAGATTTTTTTTTTTTAAGTCGAAACGGAGGAATCAAATTGCGATCGTGCATGTTTGCTGCTAAAGCATCGTTCCACTCTTTCAAAGACCTTTCCCTTGAAAATTCATGGCCCCAACTCGCAGACAAAATTACAACAGTTAATATCTGCCATTTTCATTTTGATGGTGGCATTGCAGTATCAAATCGCCATCCGGCCGCTATGAAATTTGCAACGCAATATCTTCATCGCAAGCCTAATTACAAAGTGAATGTTGTCGAGCTAGGCTGTAAAAACAGACAGCGAATGAAAACCAGGATGCGTCGTAAACGCCGGCACAAAAAGGATCCGACGGAAAATAAAACCACATGAAAGGGCGTTGTTACAGCAATGTATTCAAATTTCATGTTTGTCTCTTTCCATAGTAAAACGTGTAATATTAGAACAAATTATGAAAGATGCGTGTCGCAAGAGAGAACGTTTTAATGAGAGCATAAACTTTCATGGGAAAATCGTGCTTCAGAACTGAACACGACGCGTGTTTGCTTTTTATACAATGATCTGCTGGAAATGTCGGTGCCAAATTGTTTTATCCGAAGATTACTATAAGCGAAGTAAACTGCATAGAATAGATGTTGTCTGGGCCTGAGAAAAAGGATTGCAATATCCGAATTTTATCATGCCCGACTTATTTTGTCTCAGTTGTAACCCTTTTCCTGACGGTAGCGGTTATTGTCGCGATGATTCCTGCGGGAATCATCTAGAAAAAAACTCTACCGACACGCAAAAGGGTTAAAGAGAAATGCAAAAATTTACACTAGACCCTCGTCTGCTGAGCACTGCGTACATGCAGCAAAAAATGGATGGACCAAAATAAGATACATGTACATGTATCTCAAGGGCATAGGTACTGCGTCACATAACTTGGTATGCGCATTTGCAGACCCAATCAAATCCACATCAATCCTTTAAAGGGCTATGGAACTAACGCACCCGCGAAATGAAAATAGACGATTTTCGGAAGTCACAAATTAGGTCCAAACTGCACGTGTTGCGACGAAAACAGTGGATTTTTAATCCACTGTTTTCGTCGAAACACGCGCAATGCCAACTGCGACCTATTTCTGATTTCCGAACACGGCTATTGGTCCCGCACGACAGCCAAGGCCCTACAGCCTACACAGGCTCCTGAGAATCAGTTCCGTCTTGCCAAATACATGACGCTTACTGAAGACGTCACACTGACTTCTGCGTACAAAATACAGTCTACTTCGCGTATAACCAGGTCGGATATAACAAAAGTCGGATATAACAACACTTTATCGCAGCTCTCTTTCTATGTAAATCACTTCGCTTATAACAAACCTCAAATATAAAAAAGTTGGGTCCTTTGGCGATTTGTTGTATCCAAAGTTAACCGTATAACTATTCGTTTGCTACACATTTGAAACAATTTGACCTGTGTGTGGTGGTCAGTGATTTTGGACTTTATGGCCTAAGGCCGTAAGATCCAAAGTCACAGACCACCACAACTTCAATCACATGCTTCTTCGGCCATGAAAGAAAGACCTTTCGACTATACTAGCAAAGGCAGTCGAGACGATCCGCAAAAACTGAACAAAACAATAGAAAACCCTTACAGACTGTAACATTCCCCCCCTCCCCCCCCCCCACCCTACCCCCCTCCCCCCACCCTCTCTGTGTTGTGTGTATTCTTCGAAATGTCTCGAATCAGAAAGTTACTGCCCTGGGCGCGCAATATTTCAGAGCTAAATGCGCGCTAGTCACAGAGAATTGCTAGATCTGATTCCCGCTCCATAATTTTTAGCGGCAGGCCCTTCGAGCCGACTGACAGTGGCAGTATTTTTAGTTCACGAGGCTTCTTCTTTTGTTGCTTGAAAACGGTGGTCCCTTTTTCTAGATGACAGGAAACAAGCAGGCAGTCAAAAAGACCTAGTGCCATCCCAAGTGCGCGAATGGTCGCACGCATAAAATCTCTATTTCCCAGGCAAACTTGAAATATATGGAGATGCATCGACCGTCACGGCTCATGGGTGGTGCCTAATCTCCTGTTTCAAACTGACTTGCCCCCAAACTAGACAGGCATCACTCTTGAGCTATCACGGTGGAAATGCAGAAACGTGTTCTTGCTGTTTACAGAGACGATTTTTCTCGAAATGCGGGTCTTTGAAATCGCCGAAATCAGGATAAGTTTATTGGTGTAGTTGGAAAGGAGTGGGAAAAGGAAAGGGGAGGGGGAGAGATAGAGAGAAAACTGCTGTCTTGTAATGGTGGCCTGAAGCCGTAAATATCAATTACCTTCAGCTTGACCACTTTAATCAACACAGAGGATCGTAAATTCCCTCCGATGAGGGGGTTGCAGGCTAGTGAATTTACACTCAACTCTGACCGCCTTGCAGTAACGCACTGGCCTCCGTGTGAAGGGTTTTAAAAATTTAAAAAAAAACACTCGTTACCCATCTGCAAGATGCATAGATCCTCATAGATCTATGCATCTTGCTGGGTTACGTTTACTCCAGTTGCGAATGTCATCAGGCGTTCAATGAACCTACCATGGCAGTCACTAGTGGTTTTATTTTCGTTACGGACAAAAGCGTCAGCAATGTCAGTCCTCATCTTCCCTCAAGATGATAGCATTAACTCATTCGAGACATGCCGCCTCCGGTTAGGCGGATTATGCCGCGTATCCTGAGGCCGCACGTCTTGAATGAGTTAAGCCGTCCTGAGGACTGATTGTACTAACTCGCATTTGATAGTATTTCTGTTTTATGTGCATCATTTGCAAATGTCCTTTTCTTCAGTGGACAATAAATGGCTGATAATATGAATGTGCCTATGTGGAAGCGGGGCGTGAGGTTACTGCAGAATCCAGGAAGTTCTCTCAAAGACAAGCGACGCAGATTCTCATCAGCCTCTGCTGCTGTAGCCTGGGCTCATGGAAGAAAAATCTACGCTTCTTGCAGACTTAAGTCTAGCTGAAGGAACATGCTGCAATAGGCAAGGGGGGCCAGTTGCAGGAGAGCTTCGACAGACTGCAGTCCGTCACCATCGACGGCGTCTCCTAGAACCCAGTCAGGCTCTCCTGCGGCGTTCCACAGCGGTCCGTCCTGGGCCCGGTCCTTTTCACACTCTACACCTCTCCCCTGTCCAACATCATCCAGTCTCACCACATACACCACCACCTCTACGCTGACGACTCACAACTACTAGACAAAGACAAACTCGACAACACTCAGACACTACTGACTCGCACGACTGACTGCTATGAAGACGTGAAAAACTGGATGACAGCAAACAAGCTCAAACTGAACGACGATAAAATGGAAGCCATGCTGGTAGGCACTCGCCAGAAACTTTCCCAGCTCCCTCCCTCTCTCCACCTTCAACTCGACAGCACCCCCATCTCCCTCTCTGACTCGGTCAAGAACCTTGGCGTTATCCTCGATTCCTCTCTTTCCATGACCAGCTTCGTCTCCGCCACGGCCCAGGCATGTTATTTCCACCTCCGCCGCATCATTCAGATCAGAAAATACCTCACTACCGAAGCTGCCACCAAACTCGCTGTCTCTCTCATCTTATCTCGCATCGACTACTGCAACTCTCTTCTTTCCGGCCTTCCTCACTCCACCACTCTCACTCTCCAGCGCGTCCAGAACAATGCTGCCCGCCTCGTCCTCAGAAAGAAAAAATCCGACATCACTCCCCTGCTCGAGCTCCTTCACTGGCTCCCCATCCCCCAAAGCATCCAATACAAGATTCTGTCTCTCTGCTACAAATCCCTGAACAACTACGCTCCTGCCTATCTCTCCAACTTACTTCACCCCTACACTCCTCCCCGCTCCACCTCCGACCCTCTCCGCCTCCTCATCCCACGCACCAAACTCAGCCCTTTCGGCCCCCGCTCCTTCTCAGTATACGGTCCATCCACCTGGAACGCACTCCCACTCTCTCTCCGTCAGAAACACTCGCTCTCCTCCTTCCAGTCCGCCCTCAAAACTCACCTCTTTCAACAGTTCTAGCACTATATCACCACACTCCCCACCCCAAGCTGACCGTCGTAATGTACTATTTGTGTTACGTGAGTCATTGTCTAAAGCGTGCGCATGCGTGTGCGAGTTGTGAGTGCGCGCTTAGAGTTATAATTATTATAAGATAAGCGCATTATAAATACCGTAATTATTATTATTATTAGCTTCGTCCTGCGCCAGCTAATAGGCAAGGTGCTTCGCGATATCGCAGCAACTTAATTAGTGGCTGGCGCAGGACTAAGATCACTCGTGCAACTGGCCCCGGGTACTGAATAGAGGTTATTCCTAAATCAGAAGTCGGTCAAACATTCCTCGGACTTCAAACATTCAGTGAATTCACACAGCACGTACCATCTGCAAGACGCCTACTTGCATGAGGCCCTCAAGCCGCTGGGCTCGTGAAAAAATATACATACCTCTTGCTCGCACGGAGCTGCCTCATTGGCATCCACAGTTTATCCGGTATATACATTACGGCGTACAGCAGTGATCAAGGTTATCTTTTACTACTGCGTGGACGTCCTTATTGTACAGGGGCGCAGCCTACTGTGATTGACCTGATTTAGGAATGAATTAGGAATAACTCTTACTGGCGTGGACGGAGCTAAACAATCCCAACTTGCAAGAGGCACAGACTGTCATCAGCTCGTGAAAATCTATGCCCATAGCAAAACGGTATAACACCAGCTAACACCGATGAGGTTACGTTTTTTACGAACGAGAGCGACGTCACGACGGATAACTGGATTGGACCGTAAGCACAGACAACGCTCCTAACATCTCTAAGAGGCATAGATACTCATGATCCCTCCGGGCTCATGAGGATTTATGCCTCTTGGAGATGTTTGGAGTGTTGTCTATATGCTTGATTTCGCTGTCGTTCGTTGTTGGGAGTCGTTCGTTGCAATACGTAACCTGACTACCCACATACCTACATACCCCTGACATAGGGGGCGGTCCGTGGCGCAGTGGTTAAGGCGCCTGCCACCAATGCCAAAGGTGCGCGGTTCGATACCGGATTCCGGCGTTGGACTTTTCTCCTCTGGTAAGTGTCACCGTTAATTCGGGCGGACCGTCGGGGGTTCTTTCTCCGGGTACTCCGGTTCTTCCACACCCCCCCCCCCCCCCCCACTTTGGTACCGGTCTCAGGCCACTTTACAAATTCCAAATACAAGCGATCAAAAATTCTCTGTAAGTGTAACTTCAGTAGCTGACTGGCCCTTCGTTTGTCTTGTACTGTGTTTGTCTTAAATGGCGTAAATCCGTGTCTGTTTCGTGAGTGTGTGTGTGTTGGGTTTCAGGCGCGGCGCTTTGAGTCGATTTCCCCAAAATTGAGAAAAAGCGCCTATATAATAACGGTATTATTATTATTATTATTATTATACCTTGAGAACATCAGGCAATGCCCGCTGCAGGCTGGATCCCCGAACGGAGTGCAGCATCTGGTCCAAAAGCTCCGGCGGCTGGCGGAGGTAGGCGTCCAGGGGCTTCAGCTCTTTCTTGAGGTCCACGTCAGAATCGTACTCGCCGTCTGAGCGGACGTCGCTCCTGCTGCGGCTACGGCTGCGACTGCGACTATGGCTACGGCTGTAGCTACGACTACGGCTGCGGGTGTAGCTACGGCTGCGACTGCGGCTACTGTAGCTGCTGCTGCTGCTGGACCTTCTCCTCTGCATCAGAAAAAGGAAGAGTCACGATTAACCTCTCTTTCCTGCCACTGGACGTATATTTTGTTTCTGAATTTTTTGCTCAAACAGCGACCAACAGCCACAACCGTCCAAGGTACATAAGATTCAGTTTGGTCTCAACAAGAGGCATAGATCCTCATGAGCCCCCTCAGTCTGCGGGGGCTTATGACGATTTACACCCCTTGCATTTGGATCGCGATCACCTTTTTTTCGGCAGTGAAGGGGTAAAAGATTCAAGACATTATTGAATATGGATAGCATATAACGTCTTAGAACAACTACGTAGCACTACATCAAAAATCGGCCTTTGGCAGCGCATCTATCAGGCAGTATCTAATCAGCTTGGCACGTAAGAAAAATACAATAAATCTAAACATACGATAAACATACACTGGTCAATAAGATGACGACGATGATGATGATGATGATGTGGACAAAAAACACAAATAGAAAAGAATATTGATATTTGCTGACAAAACATGCAAAGTCCTGGCTCCTGAAGTACTGATGACATGAGAATAAATGTGCAGACCTTAAACCCATTTAACCCCGATGCCATACAGCAGAACATGGATCCACCATGACAATGCACGGGTAGTGTCAGATTAGCTTGGCGCCGATGGCGCCAAGCTAATCTGGCACTACCCTTAAATTATCATGCTCGATCTACCTGCTGAAGCCAGTACATAGCCGTTAGATGACACCACCATCTGGGAAATGCGGCCGTGGGTTTAAATGGCTTAACATCGGTTATACCACCGATGACTGCTCGTGACGACGTCCAAAATGTCAGTAATAATCCGTATTCATAAAATACGCAACGTATCACTGTCAGATTTAAATATTCTGCACCGTTATAAGTCTATGACTATATAGTAATAGACTTGTGACACTGTTTAATGGCAAAGAATGAACTGAACGCACCCGTCTCCTGTCTTTCTTGGATTTCTTTTCTTTCTTCCCCACGGACTTGTGTTTCTTCTTCTTGTTCTCCGAGTCGGACTGCGTGGAATCCGCCACCATCTTCGCAGCGCTCATCGTGGACTATTTGCTATGTGGATTAAATATCTGCGGAAAAAACAAAGACGATACAAATGTTCAGTACTTGGAAAACCATGCTAAAAAGTGGCGCACTGATATCGTCAAATTTCCCTCCCAGCGAGAGGCACAGAATATCATGAGCCCATTCAAACGAACTGCACATCTGCAAGATCCTCATGAGCAAATGGAAACGGTCAGCTTAAATCTGGAACGTCCAACATTCGGCTACTCTGGAATCTCCGCTGGAGAACTGTAGAGAAATGTCGACAGGACAAAGGCCGTACCTGATTACTTTGGCGCATCCCGAGCGTCACGCACAAATACGTTTTATTCTGATACATTTTAACGCAAGTTTCATTTAACTGAATAGTAGCCGTGTGTGTATGTGTCTACAGTCAAGCACTTTAAAACGCGACAAATTTGAGCAGTTATAACTGGGGAGGTAGTCTAACAGAAACAAATGGGTTTCACTCATGTTAACCCATTCAGCCCTGACGCACTACAGCTGGAGATGGATCGACCATGATAATTCAAGGGTAGTGCCAGATTAGCTTGGCGCCTGTCGGCTTCAGGCCAATCTGGCACTACCCTTGAGTTATCATTGTCGATCCATCTCCTACGACAGGTGCATAGCCGTTAGATGACGCCTCCAAAATTTGGGAAATACGTACGTCGGGCTGAATGAGTTAACTCACTTTAATTTGTGTGTAACAGCACGCTCTAAGGAATGCTAACTAAGTATTTTCAGACCCACAAACATGGACATGTCTACAGTTCTGCATTGTTGACTGCCAACGCTTTATCGCGTTTTTAAAGTGCATAACTGTTGAACGCGCACGTGTATATGTGTGTGTATGTGTGTGTGCGTGCGTACGGGTGTGTGTGTGTGTGCGCGTGCGTGTGCGCACACGCAAGGGCTCGGACTGATCTCCAAAGCGTTGATATTGAGAAGCTCAATGGATTTTCGATGACGCGGCGGTAACACAAAATGGAACATCCCCTCCACCCGCACCCCCTGCCCTCCCTCCCACCACACACACCCGAAACTCATACCCATTCTCCCCACTTCAATACCCCCTCCTCCCTTCCTCCAATCATGGTGTTATTTTGATGTTTTTCCGTGTTTCTTTATCATTTCTGCACCTTGAAGTACCCAGAGTCCCCCGCCACACTAAAATGATACCACGCCAGCGAAAGAAAACAGACGCTAAACCATGCTTACTTTCTCGCTAGACAAAAGTAATGTTAATGAAAAGCAAACAACCGCGACACGACCTGATCTGCAAAAGATGGGCAGAATATCTGACCATGAAAACGCACCGGGTTACTCTTCTGCTTTAACTTCGGGGTGTCCGCATGAAACCAACTCCATCTGCAAGAGTTATAGATTTTCATGAGCCCCTCCGTCAGGAGGGGCTCATGAGAATCTATGCCTCTTGCAGTTACTAGATCAAACCCTATTTTCTTCTGAGGGGGTCATCAACGACTGTTATGATTCGCCTGTCACGTTTACAAACTTTGCCGACGCGCGCCAGCGAAACTGGCATTCCAAGATGCGAAGAATTTTGGCCCTGTGACAAGTTGAGCCGAGTATCATAAAAGATGAAAGAGGAGACTCGAATATGAAAAAGTAAAACACGCGCCGTAGCGTGCAGCCGACACTTTTGAGCATAAAAAGCACGGGTGCAAGTGTAATACACTTTCACAAAAATTAACATCATTAGGCCTCACACAGACGAAGAACGAAGTGGGAGAAATGAAACATATCATCCCTGGATGATTTCGACCAAATTGCATTACCCTTTACGCTGCCAGCGGCCGAGAATAAATGTCTCAGACAGCGTTACAGATTTCGGCACATCTGTCTGCCTAGGAAACACTAATATTAATTTTGTTGTTTGTCTACTTAAAAAAATTAGTAACTATTGTTTTTAAAGCTAAGTCTTGCTTCACGGAAAAAAGATAAGTGCATGAAGTCCATTTCTTTGTGTGTGTGTGTGTGTGTGTGTGTGTGTGTGTGTGTGTGTGTGTGTGTGTGTGTGTGTGTGTGTGTGTGTGTGTGTGTTAACAATAAAATTTAACAGACTGTGTTGCTCTTGTCCTTTCTACGCGTGTTTCTTTTGTTTGGAATTCCTCTGCACTTTACAGTTTTCTATTTGATCTGGGTTCTGTTTTGTCCCTATTATTCCGAGGCGTGTTTCCTTCTTTGCTGTTGCATTGTACGCGCTTGAAAGTCATCCTTTTTGTCCGGATTTGAATCACTGACATGAAGGCCAGCAAGAGGCACGGATCCTCATGAGCCCCCGCGACTGCGGGGGCTCATGATGATCCATGCCTCTTGCACGTGGGTGGTGTTGGCTGTCCTAGACGTGAAGGGATTAAACAGACATCGTGCGTCAATGTTGACTTAAAAAAACATGTTCTACGTGACCGAAGCGGTCATTGCTAAGTTGCAGATTGCCCCTGTGAAAGCAGAAGACGGTAAGTCTTCGAAAAGCGAGATTTTCATGGCAATACAATGAAAATCTCTCTTTTCACCCTCTGAAGGCAAAACACAGTAAGTCCACTTTTGTGAACAGCGAGATTTTCACTGTAAGACAATAAAACTATCGCTTTTAACAAAATTAGACATACTGCCTTTTGCGTTCACAGGGCAGAGCTGCCTGCCCACGTCCAATGAATTTCGCATTATGTTGATTTTCGACAAGAACACCAGACAAAGGCTCGTTTGTTTTTGCACATTACATACATCTAATGGCAGGTTGTTTTGGATAAAAACAAATTTCTTCATGAAAAATCGTATTAGACAGCCTGCGTTCAGAAAATGTCAATGATGCAGAAATCAGTCGTGTACGAAAATAATACTTTGTTCGCAAGCAAGGAATCATAACTTTTATCATCTATATAGTTTGATAGGTTTTTGATGGAATGCATTATCAGTTACCAAATGCTCAGTTCATTTGACTAAATTCACTCTTTCATGTACTGCCAACTGGTTTGTTTGTGACCATCTGGGAATGTATAAGACGATGAACAAAATTAACTGGCCACATAAATTCTTTTAACCCCTTCACTGCCGAGAAAACTAAACAAAACCAACTGCAAGAGATAAAGATCCTTATGAGCCCCGCAGTTGCGCAGGGGGGGGGGGGCTCATGAGGATCTATGCCTTTTGCTGAAACTACTTTGAACACGTTTCTTAGACAACTGGGGCTCTTTGGCATTAACCCATTTAGCCCCGGGACCCTGCATCCGGAGATGGATTGATCATGATAATTCAAGGGTAGTGCCAGATGAGCTTGGCGCCTGAAGGCGCCAAGCTCATCTGGCACTACCCTTGAATTGTCATGATCAATCCATCTCCTACAACTGGTACATAGTCGTTAGGCAATACCTCCAAACTTTGAGAAATGGGACCTTGGGCCTAAAAGGGTTAAATTACCGAAGATTCCAGAAACACAATCCACAACCACTGACAATAAAGGGGTTAATGCGAGTTTGTTTCACTAGTGTGTTCAGTGTATTAAGCAAAATTATCTGCCCACAGGCATGCATTAAATACCAGTTTGTTTCATTAAACATTGGGCAAAATCAATTTGTCCGTGCTATGTACATGCACTTAATAACAGTGCCCGTTCTACACAAAAACCAAATGTCCATGTAAATGCACATAATATGAGTTTGTACCGTCCGTTAATAATATTAATGCCCTGGACAAAATCAACTGGCCTGATAAATACATTTAATATCGGTCTGTTAGTAACATATATTCAACGTCGGTTTGTTAGTAACTAAATGTTGCACAAAACCTACGTCCAGGGCAAATGCATTTAATAACAGTTTGTGACCAACGGCTAATGCATCGCACGAAATCAACTCTCCAAATAAACGCACTCATCTCATTCAGCCCGACGGCCGTGTTTCCCAAATTTTGGAGGCGTCATCTACCTATGCACAGTTGCAGGATATGGATCGACCATGATAATTCAAGGGCAGTGCCAGATTAGCTTAGCGCCGACAGGCGCCAAGCTAATCTGGCACTACCCTTGAATTATCATGGTCGACCCATCTCCTGCTGTAAGGCGTCAGGTCTGAATGGGTTAATAACGGCTAGTTCGAAACTATAGGGCTGCACAAAACCGAATGCCCACATACTATAAACGCATTTAATATCGGTTAGTTAGTAACTGAGGTAATGGGCAAAACCAGATGACCATGTAAATGTCTGAACGTCCGTTTGTTGTTACCCAGTAGGCAAAGGCCATCGGGCCGTCAATCGGGCCGACATCGGGCCGCCAACGGCGACCGATGTCGGCCCGATGGCCTTTTGCGCATTGGGTAGTAGCCCGTGTATTGGACTTACTCAACTGCCGGCAGGACTAATGAAGCAGCTAACCCGCCACTCTCCTGCTCTATAATCTGTGCCGTGCGCGGGCCAACGGCGGTCGACGTCCGCCCGACGGTCTTTCGCTTACTGGGAACATGCCGCTATTACACTACATAATCAAACTCAATACACACGACTGTGTTTTCAATGAGTCCATCAAACTGCAAGAGACAAAGATCCTCATGAGCCTCCCGCGAAGGTGTTTTCAAGAAATCCATCCACAAGGAATTGTATTGAGGCATAGATCCTGATAGCTTCCGCATCTGTAGGAGCTCTGGAAAATGTATGCCTCATGCTGGTTTCATTTGAATTATCGTTTTCAAGCGGAAGACATCACTGAACATCAGGTGTCCGCAGATGAGGGACCTTTCCAACGCAACAAAGCCATTCCACCTGCCCCATTGCTTCGCTGCAAAGTAACTGGCCGCAACACTTTTTCTCTTCAACCGTTAATTAATTGAACATGCCTCGGCCTGTGCGGCAGGCGTTTTGCTTACATGGCCCACTCAAACGCAACAAGGCAAGATTCTAATCTTGCTCTCCATCCAGATGATTGAACGACAAGCACTCTGAAGATCCTAGACGTGAAATTTTAATGTTATTTAATTTTATTAATTGTATTTTATTTATTTATTTTATTTCAATTTCATTTTTGTTTTAAGTTTATTACTGGTATATTATTTATTTATTTATCTATTTTATTTATTGTATTTTATTTATTTAAATTTTAGTTTATTTGTGTAGACCATAGCAGTTTCACATCTGTACATCGCAAAACGTGTTTGAACATGACACGTCCCTCTGACTATTGGGGGAAACAAAAATTCAACATGTCTAAGACAGCCAGTTTAACACATTTGAAACGTGCTGCATACGGACACGCGGCGTTGCGGCTTAACTCCGCGTATCCGGATGCAGCACGTCTTGAATGTGTCAAACAATTATCATATAGGGCGTTTGGTCTTTTGGTGGCTTATCATCATTGCAACATCATAATTTAGCGACGACTTGTAGAAGCTACACTAAGCTGCTTGTCATGTAGGCTGTGTATGCCATTGCTAGTTTGGGTTTCCAGTGCCATTATCTCATTTTGTCGATAAATGCAGTTTCTAATTGTCCAGCGGGCACTGTAATGCCCAGAAAGAACCTTCCCCCTGGCATTATGGAAATGGTAACTAAAGGCCTGCAAATGAACTAATGAAATGGAAAGCACCCGGAAAAACAATACAGACTGAACGGTGGCCAGATATGAAATTCAAGGAATGGCCGAGTGCAAATACCAGAGAAAAACAGTCACGATTAAAAGCACTGTCCGTACGCAAGAGACATACAGCCTCATCAACACCTTCTGCATTCGTAAAGAGAAACAGATCCACATGGACCCCGCGCACAGAAAGAACCCATGTGAATCTGTGCCTTTTGCTGTCCAATTGTTTCTACGGTTGCGTACGAAAAAGAAAAACTCATGGGGGTAAAGGTAACACACTCCGCTCGTCCCCCCCCCCCTCCACCCCTCCCCCCTTCCGGCTATACTTTCAGCTGCAGAGGCACAGGTGTAGGTGGGGCCAACATGAGGCATAGATCCTGAAGGGCCCCCGCATGTGCGGGGGTTCATCAAGATCTATGCCTCTTGCAAGATGGGTGGGTTCTGATGATGGACTTCAGATGGTGGTTTTGTTTTTCGGTGAACGTTTTACTGATCGTTAGTGTTGTATTGGAGGCGAACAGGTTCCGCGAACCGCCATTATTCGTGCGCCCTTCCATTTATACCAGCATTTGGTGTACCCTTCTCAAGCCCTGACGCAAGCAAGCAGGTTTCTTCCTGGAACATTCTAGCTCAAGGTTAACGCCAGACTAGCTTGGCGCCTGGACAGGCGCCAAGCTAATCTGGCGCTATCCTTGAGCTAGCATGATCGACCCACGCCCCACTTCTGTTGGCGCTGGAGGCCAGAGGGTTAAGAGTGGAAACAATGAATGGCTAATACTGATCACCGTCGTTTTCATTTTCCGCTGTTCGATAGTGGTCACTAGAAACTCTCAGATTCAAACCCACGACAATCTACTCCATTTACGGGACACATATTTAAATGTATATATGTGGCGATTCCTCCTAGAGAGATGTAAAGATCAGCACGATTCAAAGTTGTGGTAACCTACTGCTACTACGGGACACAGAATTGAATGTGGCGATTTCTTCTATGCTAGAGAGATGTAACCTGACGATCAACACGATTCAAACTCGTGATCATCTCCTCTTTCTAAGGGGCACAGGGTTATATTTCGTGATTTCTTTTCATGCCAGCAAGATTAAAAGATGAGGCAATGCAGTTCCTCGGTTATGCCATTTGTCATTCAGTCTGTCGAAGGCATAGATTCTCACATCGCCACACAACCTGCGGGAGCTCTTGCGATTAATGTGTGCAGTGCGCTTTTAATTTATCTTACGGCTGTAAACAAAAAATAAATAAAAGATAAATAAACAAATAAATTTAAAAAAACACTGAGCAGCACAAAAAACGTAGTATGCCCGTTGTGAGCTGGGATCGGCCCAGGTTACTTACATCTCAGCGCGAAAACGCCAGCCATCGTGGTTTAACCCGCTGCCTGCAGATTACGTTTCTGAAACCTTCGTTCATTCAACACCAAAGAGTCACGGCCTTCCAAAGAAAATGGATTCAAAGTGGTATCAGAAAGAGGCATAGATCCTCATGTACCCCGCAACTGCGGGGGCTCATGAGGATCTATGTCTCGTGCAAGTGGATCGCGTTCACTTTTGCTCGGTACTTTTCTGCTTACAGCCCACAATACTCTATAATAAGTCTTGCTAGCTACATGGCTAAGCCCCCTTTGCATTTCAAACTAAACGTGCACTGGTCTGTCGCTGGTTTTGGTCCCTACGGTCCCTTCGAGATCATGAAGTGTTAAATGCACCACCAAGCTAAATACGCATTGTTGTCTGCTTCTGCAAGACAATATCAGTAGTACATCATCATGGATTTGTAAGCCAGTTACAGTGTGGGGGCTCCCGAGGATCTGCGCCCCTTACAGACAGAAAAGTTACCCTCCGAACGGGCTGGACGGCTCAAGTGGAGACGTCACTCGGTCCGAGCAGTCTCGTTTCCACTTCCACAGCCAAATGGCTCGCATCTCACAACAGATAGCGTAATACCGCTATGTACATGTCGCAGAAGACGCGTCAACAGTGATCGCTCAAGGGTAGTGCCTGATGAGCCTGGCGCCTACAGGCGCCAAGCTCATCAGGCACAACCCTTGAGCGATCACGGTCAAAAGACCCCGTGGCTTCACTCCAAAAGCCGATCTCTCGTCCAGCGGTTGTCGCTGGGTGTGCAAGAGGTGCCGGTTTCAAGTTGTTTTTCAGTATTCCATGCACGCGCGCTGGCCGTATTGCATTTTCCGTCAATACTGGCCAAAGTCCATCAGCGGAATCTATTTTCAATTACATCTGCCGTATAGTCGGCTGAAAGTTGTGTTGTTCTGCAGAACGGAGCGGAGGGGGTGTTGATGGTAGGGGAGGGGTTGGGGGGGGGGGGGGGACGGGGAGTTGAGTTGGCGATGGGTTTTGGCTTAAACACACGGTCCTTGTTTCACTGATTTTGAAGATGAGATTTGAATGTAAATTACAATAGCTTGAGGTAATATTTAATACATTGTATTTCGATGCCGGGTGTTTCAACGAAAATACAAAACGGGGAGTTGAGTTGGCTATGGGTTTTATCTTAAACACAAGGTCGTTGTTTCACTAATTTTGAAGATGAGACTTGAATGTAAATTAAAAAAGCTTGAGGTAACATTTAATACATTGTATTTTGATGCCGGATGTTTGAACAAAATTACAAAACGGTGGAGTCATTTACGCCGATGTGTCGGTTAAAAATGCTAAATCTTACAAAGAGATTTTTTTTTTAATTTAAAAAAAAAGAATCTTAGAATGGCTGATATGCCGGCTGAAAATGCGCGACCTTAGAAGGAGATTAAAAAGACGCTTATATCTCTTTTCCAAAAAGATACTTCTTTCAAAGTCAACAAACTGACTTTAAACAGAAAAACAGGAGCGAACAGGAACATAATATGTTATAAATTACAGGACGATCAATATAATCAACATAGAAACTGATGAGTAAGAGAATACGAATATTGTAAGTCCACTGGTCTGTGATTTTGGACCTTACAGCTGAAAACCACAGACCAGCACTCTATATTTATTTTATATTTAAGGGATGGGCTGATTTTCATATACATAGAGAAAAGAATGAGTGACGACTAGCCGCCGACGCGTAGTGAATATACCTTTCACTTTCAAAGCAAAACCCCGGAGTGAGATGGACCGACCTTGATAGCCTAGGAGGAGTGATTAATCAACGTTTTAACTTAAACGATATGATTGTTTTTTATTTTATTTTATTTTGTTTTATTTTATTTTATTCTTAGCAGAGGTAGTTTAAACTTGACAACTCAAACTTGATAACTCAAGAGTAGCGCTCGCACAGGTTGGCACCCACCCAACTGCAAGAGATATAGATCCTCATGAGCCGTAGCAGCTGCGGGGGCTCATGAGGATCTATCCCTCTTGCTGACACTAATGTGTACCTACGTTCCCATGACGGCTAGGCATCTACTGATGACGTCGAAATTACAATGATTTCAAAAACACAATCTGCGTCCACTGGCAGTGAAGGGCCTAACATCCCCCCCCCTCCACCCCCCGCACACACACCACAACCACCACCACGACTACTCTTGAGATATCATGGTGGCGCGAATCCTGCCTTTCCGGCCCCAAGCTGCTAAGAAAACGAGCCTAACACTTCAACCAGTGGCTTCTGGAAGGTGAACGGCCATTGAGAAAGTCAGCTGTGGACTCAGGCGCTAATCAATACTGAATATTTTATTTAGTTTGTTGTTTGGCCGAGGGATTACTAACAAAGACCCAGGCTGACCAGTCCGGAGGGGCGGGCAGGGAGCGTGGGGTGAGAAGGGGGGAGGGGGGGGGGGTGAGAGAGATAGAAAGAGGGTATAGTGATGTCTTACGCTTGACATATTGAGAAAAGTAGAATAATCGATTGGGGCTGCCCATAGTCAGTGGCTGACCAATACTGAATAGATATATTCTACTTCTGATGTGAAATGAAACTGACCGCTGGTCACTACAGAGGAAGCTACCAGGAATAAGTCGACATACTCTTCTTTGGAATATAAAAATGTTGAGCTATCTGATAGATAACATACTGAGTACACGTATTAACCCCTTCACTACCCAGAAGAATAAAAAAAACACCGCCTAAATGCAAGAGGCACAGATCCTCATGAGCCTCCGCAGCTGCGGCGATTCATGAAGATCTTTGCTTCTTGCTGAAGCCATTCTGTATTGACTTTCCTTTGGCGACTGGGGATCTTTGTCGCTGAATTTACAATAGTTTCAAAAACACGATCTGCGTCTGGCATGCATGTACCGGTGGATGCAAGCACGAGAGGGTATGTACAGGTTGCATTTTGCTTACTGTGCTAAGTTGCCCCTTCCTTTCTGCGTCTGGCATGCATGTACCGGTGGATGCAAGCACGAGAGGGTATGTACAGGTTGCATTTTGCTTACTGTGCTAAGTTGCCCGTTCCTTTCTGTACTCGTCACAATTAACTCCTACATGTCTACCTAACTTTCTGGCTGTCAGTAGCGTCCTTGGTCAAGGTGATTCCTGCAGGAATCACCTCGACCAAACACGCTATCGACATCCGAAGAGTTAACATGTTCAATCAATGTATACGGTGAAGCAAAAGAAGTGCAATATCCGTTGATCCGAATAATGTCGAATTTCCTTTGATCAGTATATGTAGACCTACATAAGCGTGTAGTGTGTGCGCTTGCTTGCGTGTACGAGAACATGCGTGATAAACTACGTGGGTGTGATGTGCAATAGAGAAGGGTACGTGTGTGTATATGCTCGTAATGTAAAATAAAACAGAGAAATTCCTCGTATGTACCTAGCACTCCGGCGTGATTCCCGTAGGAAATAAGTCGAAAAATAAATTGTAGCCAACAAACAGATTTAAACCAACATTCCTCAACAATTACAGAATCATAAATCTCCAAAGGACGTTTGTTTTATGTTTTATACGCTTAGGTGATACTAGACCAGAAAAAAGGAAGACAAATTAATTGCCGCTGATATCAAGGCTATCCAGATTTGACAACAGCAATTTATATCATATTCACTTGTTTTAAGACAAAGCCGAGGGTGTGTAAAGAAAAGCGGGTCTGCCACTTTCAACTACACTTCTTTTGGGCGTTCAAGTCGAATCCCCAATTCTGAGGATTTACCTCTGCAGATTATTATTACAACTCAGGAGACAGTTCGACTATGACAGTAAAAAGATGGTGCCAGTATAGCTTGGCGCTAAAAGCGCCAAGCTATTCTGTCACCACCCTTACACTGTCATGGTCCAGACTTTTCTGGTCATGTTTCAGGGAGGCATCTTTAAAAGATATATACGCACGCGTCGCAATCTGCCCCGCACGTGCCACGTTGAGTGTAATAACCGCTAGCCTTATCTCGACCCTAACACTGGGAACAACAAAGCGCAAACTATAATTGCGGGCAACGTGAGACGCTTGCTAGTCGCGGCTTTGGAATCCTTTGCAATCCTGCAAGTGAACATAATTCAAACTTTTTTCCCCACTGCTGTAACCCCTCTTGTCTGTCTTTTCGTTTTTCCCTCTTACTCAGCCGTACAGGCATTCGATATCGGGCGGTGATTCGTAACACTCTCCAGCTGGATAAGACGATTTTAACTATGTAAGAGAATGCCGACAAATGTCTCAACAACAGCAAAAATAAAACTAAATTTAAAAAAAAAAATTAAACAAAATAAAACGACTTTTGGCTGGCAGGGCCGCCACTATGTAAAAATGAAAACCAACGAAACTGCTTTACCTGGCAAAAGTTAAGTGGTATGGAGAAGGAATGACCAAAGTATACTTTTATATAGAAAGAGCCAAGGGGAGGTATGACCCACAGGCGAAAAGGGTGTATAGACAACAAATACTCCGCCCCCGTTATCCCGGGTTCCTGCGCGACTTCTTTACCAAACCTGCAACCGATGTTCACAAATGTGCGTGGTGTCCTTTAACCCTTTGGCTGTCGGTAGCGGTGCTTGTCGAGGTGATTCCTACAGGAATCACCTCGACAAAAACCGCTACCGACAGGCAAAGGGGTAATACTACGAGGACGCTTGAGACTCCGTGCTACCACTTACAGACATGACGAAACTGGTCAAGGACTGGGCATACGGCATGCACGGTTGGTTCGCTGGTGGGTGGGCTAGTTCCGGGTTTAACTTCCGCGGCACAAAAGTGATAATAGACGGTGCTCATGGGCGGATTATGGCGGATATGGGGGAACAGGGATAGCTATTGCCTATAGAGTGCGACCTGCACACTGATAAATTCAGGCGCTCTGCAACTGTGCCATTCTGATTTCACCATCTGGCAGCTTTCAGTCGCGATGGTACCTGCAGGAATCATCGATACAAAATGCCATTCAGACAGTCAAAGGCTTAAGAAACCTTTCAGCGGGCAGGACATTGGACAAGCCCATGCGTGCTGGTTTGTGATTCTGGACCTTATGGCTTCCAGCCGTAGTGTAAACCAGCACACAAAGATGGCTCTCAAACGACCGAAACATACGCATTATGACGGCCCTCAAAGTCAAACGATTCTTCGTCGAATGCTTATGCTAGGTTGAGAAAATGGGGTGCAACCTGGAGAAGAAAAAAAAAGGATGACTTTTGGCGTCACTGTGTGAAGGGTTTGAAAATGAAGGTGTAGTTATATGTCTGTAAAGACTTCTTCAGCCGTCAGCCTAGATGCGAGTGCAGCTGATGGTAACTGATAACTGTTGCTATGGAGTTTGGAAGAGAAAACAAAACGTATGAGGAACAAACAAACAAAAAAAGCAGACGGATCTTTCAGTGTGAGATACAGCCTTCGAGTTTAACTCGAAGATCGTGTGTATGTGTGTACAAACGTTTCACACATATATTCTTTTCAGTGAAAACGTGTTTGTGGACAGATAATAGTGAGGTTACGATTACGCCGAACGACTCCCAACAACGAACAAAAGCGGATGAACAGTGTGTACCAGAAGCATAGACAACACTCCAAACATCTCCAAAAGGCATAGATCCTCATGAGCCCGGAGGGCTCATGGGGAATCTATGCCTTTTGGAGACGTCTGGAGTGCTTCTTGGAGATGTTTGGCGTGTTGTCTAAAGCTTATGCAACACGCTTGTTATCAGCCGGGACTTCGCTCTGAGAGAGAAACAATAAGAAAAGACAATACCAACGACAACAGCAGCCGCCACCGCCAACGACAACATCAATAACAACGCACAAACAGAGCAAGCCTCCTGAAAATGTACAAAACAACAACGGGCAAGCAAGCAAGCATGACAGCAGCGTCAGCAAGCTAGCATGACCTTCGCTGACCACATAACGAGGTCAGACGAACCGCAAGTTAATTGAACCCAAACCCAGTTTTAAACTAAAACTAGACTCGTAAACCATGGCCAGTAGAGGTTTTTAAATTCCGGACCCAAAATGAATCGTCTACAAAGCACTGCGCGTTATTGGCGGGGAAAAAAAACATTGCATGGTTCTACCGAGATCGCTCAAGGGTGGTGCCGGATTTGCCATGCGCCTTTACTGAGGCGCCAAGCAAATCCGGCACCACGCTTGAACGAGCACGGTAGATCCGTCTCCCGCTGCTGGCGTTCAACGGGAAAGAAGCAAAGCCTCGAAACTGTAGGCTGGACATTAACTTCAATTACTCTAAGTGCAATCCTTGGTCTTCAGTCCGGGGATCGGAGGGTTTTTGCCACGGCCTCCCCCCGATACTACTGATCTGGGCTGGCCTGTTCAGTATTAATTTATCACTATCTGACCTATTTATGACTTCTACTAAACACTCGCAGGCTTAATAATAACCACCCGTGACTGACAAGCTTAAATTCGAGGCGCAGGGATGGAAGCATATACTGGTGGGGTACCATCCTGAGCAGCGCAATAAGCACAAGTTCTCATGCAACCCTGCAGCTTGCAGGGGGTAATGAGAATCTATGCTTCCAGTCGATGGAGATGGGGTGTGTGAGAGTGGGAATATAAAGGCTTCCTTTAAGCATTCATAACTAAACCAATCTGACCAGTGCATACAGGCACAGAGTATCATGTGCCCCTGGAGAAACAGGGGATCATGAGCATCTAGGCCCATTGCCGATTGCGTGGGGGTGTCCGAGGGATTATAAAGGTTTCTTTTTAAGCATCGATAACCAACCCTGCACCCTAGGGCTATCAAAGATCGCCCGGTCGGCACTGGTCGGGTCTTCTTTCATCACAACGAAAGACATAACAATTAACAACACGAAACTGAACCTTGTAAGACAAGGCTTTGGTAGAGCGATGCGTTTTTCACGATGCCTGTCAATGCACAGTATTAATCTCTCTTCCGTTCAGTGTCAAAGCGATCTGAAAATGAAAGAAATATATATATATATATATATATATATATACACACACACACACAGTGGGTTGAGACGCATCGTACAGTAAAAACGCACTTTTCTACTCCAAACTGCTGCAATGGACGCACATTGTGTGTTTGTAATTGATCATCGTAAATTCAACGTCAAAGATCACCAAACGCCAAAGTAACACGAACACAAAGTGGTTTCAGCAAGAGGAATAGAACTGCGGGGGCTCATGAGGATCTATACCTCTTGAAGTTGGATTGTGTTCCATGTTCTCGGTAGTGAAGGGGTTAAAGCTTGTTTAGCAACCAATTTCTAGCGGCCTCAAAACACGCTGCGTGCTTTCAATTTGAGGCTCATTTGACGCGTTCAACACGTGTCCATCCCCCACTGAGGAGCCAGGTGAGTTGCATGAGCGAGCGTCCTGCACCAGCCACTAAGCAATGTGCGCCGCATATAGCGGCGCACCTTGCTTAGTGCCTGGTGCAAGACTAAGCTCGCTTTTGCAACTGGCCCAAGGCACCGAACTAGAAACTGAAAATGAACATTTCGAATGCGTTTCGTAGCGCCGGGTTTTCGTGTGAGTTTCCTGAATTTAGTCAAGTTGTTCCTGGCTGAGGCAAGTTGTAACATACACTAGTTATATTGTGATGCAAAACAGAAACCATAAGCGACTGCAGCAAAATGTCATAAGCCCATCAATCATTGGCATTAGTGGACGAAAGATACCCAATGTCCGTAAATCTTATAAAACGTTTATAATTAGGAAAATGGTATTTAAAAACAAAATGTAGTCTGTAGATTTCAGAATCTCGTGACAAAAGCACGAATACCCTATTGGCTGGACTCGTGTTAACAATATTTTTAATTTTAAAACAAAAGTCCAGTCTGATGTGTCCTTGATGTACAACCAAAACCTTAGATGTTCTTTGCGCATACTTGATTGACTCTTACTTCTAGTTACTAATACTAACAGTGCATACAGCCTAGCTGAAGGGTTACACACAAAATTGACGTTATCAGTGGAAAATATTTTTCCTGGTCATTTCCTCTGGCCGCTTCCCATTATACCACGCGCCAGCGGGCTGACCGGAATATCAGACCACTCGCACGCAGGGGCTTCAACGACACCCCCAGTCGGAGGCGGAGCTGAAGACGATCTCTGTCCACAAGAGGCATGGATTCTCATGAGCCCCTGCGGACGCAGGGGCTCATGAGAATCTATGCCTCTTGCCCGTCGGTAAAGGACCGAGACAGGACTGAGGCTGAAACTTCCAACATGGCCCCCTGCCAGGGCCAGTCAGGCCACCAACTTCAAAGTCTGCAAATTTAATGATGGTCAGGCCGGCAGGAGAGAGGGGAATTAAAAGAGAAGGACCTCGCGGGGGGTTGGGGGTGATGGGAAGGGAGGGAGGGAGGTCAGGGGGAGGGGTGCTTTAAGGTAGCCAGGCAACCAGACGCGATGACCAGCGGAGAAAACAGGTTGATCTGCGCGATGCACTGATACTGATGAACCAGTGCTTACTACGGTTTGCTGGGATGGTGAGCTAAAATATTTGAGAATTTCCAAAACACAGCAAACAAGCGCCCTTCAATACAACTGCGAGTCATAGATGTTCATGAACCCCTGCTGGCAAGTGGGGACTCATTAAACTACGCGCATTCTGCCTGCATTGTTCAGTTCAGTTTATGCTTTTCACTTTCGCAACGACGGTCATTACAGGTTTAATTTTCGAAGCGAAAGAAGCGAAGAGCAGAGGTTTGCACTCTTGATATCTGCAAGAGGCCCAGAGCTTCATGATTCCTTCCTGGCAAGGTCGCATTAAGATCTGTGGCTCCTGCCCCCAGTGGTCATTCCAATTTATCTTTCCGTCTTCCAAATTATCATCTCAAAGTAAGAGAAAAGAAGAGAGGTCTGCAAGAGGCATAGATCTTCATGAGCCCCTGCAAAACAGGGGCTCATGAAAATCTGTGTCTCTTGCCCATAATGGCCAATACTATATATGGTCATCAGATATATAATTTCAGAGTTTTCAAGACATGTTTTTAGGGCTCAGTTTCATTTTCAGGGCTTGTGAGGATCTAAGCCTCTTGCGGACATTGGTCAGCCCAGTCTATAGATCCCTCAAACGAAAGTCATCCGGCCGAGGTTTCATCATCAAAGCAAGAGAAGAGGGAGGTCTGCACTGACCACTTGTAATCAACAGTGATATCCTGGCCGGGCCCACAATGTGCATTCCGTATATTAAATGAAAAAAAAAAATCAATAGCGCTATCGCCCATCCAGTCCAGTCTTTGATTCATAATGCCTGGACAAGCCCCGTATCGACCGGATACTGTCTCCCCAGTCCATCTCTTTAAGTCCAGGATTTTCCGCTACACTCGGCCACGGCCAATGCCTCGTTGTCTTTTGAATAACTGACTGACCAGGCCACACTAAAAGTTCCTTTCAATGTTTTTAAAATAATACGATACAAACAAGCAACGCCATCTTAATCAATCAGACTCTCCACTGGACAATGCCTCCTTGTTTTCTGAATAACAATTGACCAGTCTAACATCAAGGTCTTTTCAGAATGTTAAAAAATGTAATGTCCAATCAACAGCATGATGGCTCTGGCGCCTGTTCAGGCACTGCCCTTGAAAAGTGTTAACCAGCCAGTTCAAATCATATAAAAGGCAATACCGTCAACTTTCCAATGACCTATACTTATTTCTCGTCTCATTAACAAATGAGTCAAGAGTCATTAATTACAACCCCATTCAAGTTGTTTCCATATCACCCAGAAGAAGGATCTTTAATCCGAAACGTCGTGTTTCATGTATCTACAGGGGTTTCAACTTCTATTTTCTGTTTTTCTTTCACATGAAACCCTTGCGCCAACTGTTTTACTACATACTGCTGAGACAAAGTTAGCAAGACCCAGCTGCAAGAGACTTATATCCTCATGAGCCCCCGCAGTCGAGAGGACTCATGTGGATCTGTGCCTCTCGCTAACACCAATCTGAATCCATGTTCTTTGGGCGGCTGGTGCTCTTTGGCGTTGAATTAACAAAGATTTCAGAGGCACAGTTTGCATCGACTGGCAGCGAACGGGTTAATAAAAGATGTAAACAAAAAAGCAAAAAAAAAAAACGATTCCACTGACCAATTTGCATGAAGGACTGACACACTCTAAAAAAAAGTCAGCATATTTTCTCCTAGTATAATGCCCATCTAATTCATTCCTTAACGCATGCAACCCCACGCAAGTATTTCACAAATTTTGGAGGCGTAATCTAACGACTATGCACCTGTTGCAGGAGATGGATCGAACATAATAATTCAATGGTAGTGCCAGATTAGCTTGGCGCCGACAGGCGCCAAGCTAATCTGGCACTACCCTTGAATTATCATGGTCGACCCATCTCCTGCTGCAGTGCGTCAGGGCTGAATGGGTTAATCTCTTTATGCGTGCGGCCACCGGTACTGCTTACAGTACCGGTGGCTGCATGCACAAGGGGGTTAAGGCTTTTGTTCCTCCGTTCACAGAAAAGAAAAATCCATTGTCCATTTTCTACTATATATAAGCTACTTCTGGCCGGAAAGCAAGCCACCAGGGAACCTCATTTCCGCCGTACGTGCGTCTGTATACATTTCATGGTGCCTTTGACTGCGACCTGGTCACATCGGCTGCTTCGCCTCGTACTCATATAAAGAAAAACAAACAACATTAGACGTTTTCGGCTGAACGCTTTTCACCACCACGAAGGTGACATTCAAGACGGGGCACCGATAGGGTCTTAACAATTATGACCCTTAGGTTCAAAACCGCGAGTGACCTTTCGAGTTGAGAGTCCAACGCTGTACCACCTGAGCTACCCAGCTCCCCTGCTCACAGAAAGACGGTCCGGTGAGACTTCCTAGACAGTCAAAAAAAGATTCGTAGAAAGACCAGGGCTCATTTGCACAAGTCAGCTTAAATCATGAGCACGCCAATACTACGTGCCCCACCCCAACCCCGCCCGCCAACCAAAAGAGAAAAAAAAAAAAAGTAAAAAAAAAAAAAGACTACAGAGTCGCTGACAGCAAAATCTGTCCAGAAGAGATCGCGCCCTGACCACTGCGGGGTAGCTGGCGGCCAGGCCAGGCAAAGCCCTCTCCTCCACACATCTCGATAAATATTGAAGATGGAAAAATTATCACAGCCTCCAAGGGAGACAAAGTGTTTGAACATTCCCACCCAGTGTTGACCGCCCAGTCCAGGTCGATGGAATAACGCGCATTCATACCGCCTAAGAGATGGATCGACGATGGATTGATCCAGGAATGGATCGGCCATGATGGCTTCGGGGCAGTGCCCGATAAGCTTGGCGCCTTAACAGGGGCCAAGCTTATCGGGCACTGCCCTGGAGCTGTGTTGACCAGTCAGTTCAACTCGATTGTGTATGAAGAATCCATCAATACCACCCGCCACTACATACTACATAGACAGACCGACCATGATAGCTCAAGAGTAGTGTCTGATAAGCTTGGCGCTTGGAGTCCGGGCGCCAAACTCATCAAGCGCTACCCTTGAGTAGTGCCGACCAGCTATGCAGTTCAAGTCGATGGAAAAAACGCATCCCTACAACTAAGAGATGGATCGACCATGACAATTCACGCGCAGCGCCTGATGATCCTGACGCATTTCCGGGCCATTGAATCAACGTGGTCGATCCGTCTGACGCGACTTGCACGTATGCCTAACAGACGCGTTTGAGACAAGAATCAACAGACCTAAGAACTGGAAGGGGGGAAAAAGGGGGATACCTAAGCACCAGGCTCATCTGGAGTCATCTTGGTCGATCCGTCTAGCGTGACTTGCACGCTTTAAAAATGAAGTGACATTTAGTTCTGAAACTGGACGTAAAGAGAATAATCACCACTACTATCACTACTATCACCACCACCACCACCACCACCACCATCACAACCAGCACCCTTACAACGGTGTTTCAGAGAGAAGTCCTGCTTATATTCAATTGGACAGCCGGCAATTTATTTTCCTCCCCACTTTTTCAAATTGCTAAAAATGGGTTTTAAAACCCGGAGGCCTAGATAAGTGTGGACCGACACCTGAAAACGACCCTTGTTTGTTAACGTAAAAGGCCCTGCGGCTGAAAGCAAACTAAAACTCTTTTCCAGTAAGGCCAAAACTGCAGGAGGGTATCGTGTGGACTTCCCGACGAGTGAAACTCCTCATACAGCCAAATATTTTTTTCACTTTAACCGTTTCACTGCCGAGACAAAGTAAACACGATCCAACTGCAAGAGACACAGATCCTCATGAGCCCCCGTAGTCGCGGGGGCTCATGAGGATCTATGTCTCTTGCTGAGACCAATTTGTAAAAAATACCGATGCTCCTTGTGGCTTTTTGTTCTAAAACAAAATATGCGACATTTAGCGGTAAAAAGCTTGAAACTGTGTGATCGTCTGCCAAGTGCTACTTATTGCAGAAAATTAATACGACGAGAGACGGTTTGACAACAAAAGAAAGATGGACGAAAGATGGAACGGGATCGTCTCGTCAGGAGACAAATCGACCACGGGGGAAATCAAGGTTAGTGCCTGATTAGCATGGAGCTTTTAAGTACCACGCCAATCAAGCACTGCCTTTATAAGTATATTGGTCATATTTTTCTCGCCGTTGGCGTTGGACGATAAAACGATAAACTGCAAAGCAGATGACTTAGAAGTAGGGTCTCTCATTTTCATCCCACCCCCCCACCCCCCTTTCCCCCCAATTTCCACGCCGGTTTCAGTTCCCTCTTTCTATTCCAGTTTGAAGTCCTGAAGTATTAGTCAAAGAAGACGGGACTCTTCAAAGTGAATTTGCCAGGAGGGGGGCTCGCAGCCTAAGCCACCAACCAACGCAAAAGCGCCGATCCAGTTAAATAAATGTCTGGGCGCAAGTTTTCACCGAACGCAAACAAAAAAAAAATTGAAAAACTAAGTCTGAATCAGGCCGACACTCCAGCACCCCAGCCTGACCCGCAGCTATTCCCCAGCACGCTAAAGGCCCACGGGCCGACGCCGGCCGCTGTCGGCCCGCGTACGCGGGCCGACAGCGGCCGACGCCAGCCTGTGGGCCTTTAGCGTACTGGATCCGAGGTCTTGGAGAAATCATTAAAGACTGAAATTCTCTTTCAGCTGTCGGGTCTTCAAATTTCAACTGCGGCTTTAGGAAGAAATGAAATCGTTATCGAAATTGTACCATCAAAGGGACGGCTAAAAAGACGGCCCCCCCCCCCCCCACCCCCCCCCCCTCCCCTCCCCCGGGCGGTCTGGAAATTTCAACTGCTACATTTCTTTCAAAACTGGACGTTTTCACGAGTGGAATGAATAGCGTTTTCTAAAAATTCACCTGCTGTAGTTTCTACAGAAATTAATGTTAGTAGTCTTTACAATGTAGCTGTTGAAATTATTTTCATCTCTTAACTAATTCAGCCCCGACACACCACAGCAAGACATGGAACGAGCATGATAGTTCAAGAGTGGTGTCAGAATAACTTGGCGCCAATAGGCAGGAGCCAAGCTATTCTGGCACCACCCTTGAACTATAATGCTCGATCTGTCTCCAGAATTGCAATACAGTCCTTCAGAGGGCAATTTCAAAATTTGGGGATTTGGGTCCTGGGGTGGAATGTGTTAGTTAACCTTCACTTCAAACTTCGGAATGGGAGGAGATGTCTCGATGCAAAAAAGGATTAGTATATCTTCATCTTCTACATTTCACAGTTTCAGCAGTATATGACAGGATATGTTGCTGTTGAAATAAACACGTTAAACGTTTATGGTTTTTACTTCTTTTTTTCTCCACGAAGGTGATTTCACAAAGACTGGGGAGCGAATAGGGACCGTACAAATTTGGACACCACCCGGGTTCGAAAGCACGATCTTAATATCGACAGACCGACGCTCTGCCACCTGAACCGTATCGGTCCCCTGCTGTTGAACTATCTGTACCTGCCTAAATCTTCAATGCCAACCATAAAAACGGAGGGGAAAGGGGAGGGGATAGGGGGCTATGCTAGCTAATGGAGTAGTATCTTCAACTGGGTACATATCATGGAAAACTAAACATTTTAGATGTCTAGGAAATGTAGACCTTGAAATTACATGTATCACTATCTCACTGAACCACAACTAGGATAGCTGAGAGGGTAGTACCTGTCGGGTAAATAGTTCATCTAGCTAGATGGTTAGTTAGATATTCGGGTTTAAAACGAGCAGGCGACTAAGGCCATCTCACAGGGGGATGGGTAAAATGCTGACCTGCCAGACAGATGTAAATATATTTGTAAAATATTTCATGCCAAAATGTCATACACGTCTTAAAAGGAAAAGTCCAAGGTCATCCAGCTTCTGAAAAAAACTTTGAAAATCAAAGTGTCTAGGTTCAACGTTCTAAACAAACAATTCTTTGACTATGAAACGCTTTAGAGTCCGCGTTAACGTGCTAGTCCGTGATTTTTTTTCCTTACGGCCTGTGGCCGCAAGGTCCAACATCACGGACCAGCAAACATGGAGTCAGCAGACACCAGACTGAAACTGCGCTAGAAAAAAAAAAAAGACTGGACTGGACGCCATACACTTCTTCGCATCTAGAAATGGCCGAATGATGGACCTCGCTTATCAGGAAACGATCGTAATACCAGAATTACTAGGGACACGGCGGAGAAAAAGCTGAAGACCTTTCTGCTCGCGTTCGTTACCCTTTTAATGCCAGTGGACGCAAAATAATATCTCTGAAGGCAGGGGCAAGTGCAACAGTGAATAATCCCAGCAGTTCAAGGATATGATATGAACGTGGGCAGCAAGAGGCAAAGAACCTCTTTGCCTCTTGCATTTGGGTTGGGTGGTGATCGCATTTTTTTTCCCCGGCAGTGGAGGGGTTCAAGTTTGAAGAACTATAGTCCGAGGGAAAACAGAAATGGGAAATAGGAACTTGTTATCAGAACTTTTACACACACACACACACACACACACACACACACACACACACACACACACACACACACACACACACACACACACACACAGAGGAGTGGCCTTCCCTTGGACAATCTAGCAGTACCCGTTTCTTAGGTCTCGGAATTTTTCGAGAATTAGCCTGAAAATGCCAGTCGTCGGGCTTCCCAACGCTGTTGAGGGATTGCTAAACATCCTGCTAGCTGACCATTCCATTAAATCGTGGAAAATCGCCGGGGAAAGTGAGGACATGACTTTTGTGCTCAGGCTGTGTACGGCAGCAGAGCAGACCGGGACCGCCATCATTACACGCAATGGGCAGTGGCGACGTAAACCCCCAAGCCAGATGCGGCGTGACCAGAGGAGGGCCGAGCAACATCGGGCGAGACTGAACAACAACAACACCCAAGCCCAAGGTACACAAGAATCACAGAATGATGACAACAACAACACAGAAACAAAGGCAAGTGACAATGACAAACACTTCAGTTTATTTGTGTCAACACCAGATACTGACCTACATTCCAACACAGTCACAGAGGCAACAGAGGACACATCACGCACCCCACGTGCTGTTCACGGTATTGACAATGACCTGACACAGTGGAATGTTGTGCAGGGGGCGTGTGCTACAGATGTATCAAACGTTGAAAACCTGGACAGGACTGTGGACTATTTCAGTTTTTCCACTCCAGCATCTCAACATGATGATGTGTTTGACATCGAAAAAGAAGGAGAAGCAGCTGGTTACGACGTACACACTACTAAACTGTATGTGGCCGGAATCACAGAGAGGCTGACACAAAAACTGCTACAAAAACCAACCAGAAACATAAAGTTCAAGAATATTGTGTTTGACAGTGGACCCTCACAAGCTCAGCAGTTACTGCTGGGAGAGAGTGATGACATTATCATTGTGTATGACTGTCACAAGCATAGCGTGTTGAACTGGTTCATCAAGCACGCAAAAACAACACAGACAGAACGTTACTATTTGGACAGGTTACGTCAAGGTGGGTCTGTGGACAGACAGACACACCGTGATGACTTCGACATCATGGAGACAGACCTACATCTCCTGGCGACTTTGGTGCGACATCTCCTTGGATAACACTGCACAGTGCCGCTGCGTGACTGTCGGACTACACGCTGAAGCCCGTACACGAGTGACTATTAAATTGACTGAATCAGTCATGATATAATGAATTGTCGTGAATGACGTCGGTTTCCGCGTCGGTTCATTCGATCGTTTTTTGTTCTGTGCAAATTGTACTCATTGTTCATATGGGCCTGATGGCCTGCAAAAACTGAAATAAATTTATTATTATTATTATTATTATTATTATTATTATTACACACACACACACACACACACACACACACACACACACACACACACACACACACACACACACACCCACACACACACACAACAGCAACACCCATGTTCTTCACGTCCAGATGGCTGGACTATGATAGTTCAGATGTAACATTCGATTAGCTTGGTATCTCGAAAAGTGCAAAGTCAGTCAGGCACTACTCTCAAGTCTCGTGAAACCTGAATCTGTTATCTCGAGGGTGCGTCCAAAAGACTTGACCGATGAAGCCATACGCCTCTTTGCAGAAGAAAGAAAATGGTGCTAAAATGGACCCAGCATATCTAACAACAGATCTTACTGTCAGAAGTATTGTGAATGCGGATAGACAGGAAAGAAGGAAAACTTGAAACACCATTCATCAAAACCCAGACTTACCACGACAAGACTTTTGAAGGCGACAGTTGCAGTCACAGACCTAAACGCCAGTGATCACCTTCATGTCAGGGGCAGAGATGAAAATGAAAGCCCTTCGTGTAGAGCAGGAGAACCTACAACACAAGAAAGGAACACCTTTGTTTTATTAACGAGAAGAAGACACACACACACAAAAATTGAACTAAATTTGTGGCCCGTTCTTTCGGGGAAAGGCAAATTATCATGAGTCCCTCCTACGGCAGTAGGGATTCATGATAATGTATGCCTTTTTGCAGATATTAGGGTATGGATGAAGGACTGGTGACTGCTGTCTCAGACCTCCCTGGGTATACCGTTTACGCAATGCAACATAAACATACTGACCTCTTCCGCCAAAATCCCTAAGGTTGGGAGGTGCCCCCTGAATACTGTGAACCAATTCAAAGAAAATATCGACAATGATAGCTCAGGGGTGATGCTAGGCATAATATCATGGCTCCTTGAACTGGCATGGTGGACTCTTTATCAAATTCTTGTGTCAGTACTGCACGTATTCAAATCTGGCTTGGTCAAGGGATCAACCTCATTTGGCGAAACAAGTAACAATACGAATTCAGACCAAACGGCGACTGTCAAGCGTGCAAAATGCAAAGAAACACGTTTAGAAAGCACAAGTACAACACAATTTATTACATTTTCGGGTTTAAATGGATATGCAGACATGAACATCATACACTTCTCGCCACCTGAAAAGATAAGCAGTGCAGTGCAGTGTTTGAGGTTTAAAAATTGGGTTGTA